>JZKD02S1516113.1:0-10588 GCA_000966675.3 Picea glauca
GAAACACTCCAGTGAGCTGGGATAATCCAGCTGACAGAGCAGTAGTTTGGCTAGAGTTTCTCAAGGAGATGGAGGACCAAATGATAAAAATTAAGCAGAATTTGAAAGTTGCCCAGGACAGGAAGAAAAGTTATGTTGATAAGAACAGAACCCACAGATAATTCAAAGTGGGTGATCGTGTTTTCTTGAAAGTGAAAACTAACAGGAGCTCCCTAAAGCTGGAAAGTTGCGCCAAGTTGGCAGCCAGATTTTGTGGGCCATTTGAAATCCTGGAAAGGATTGGGCCAGTTGCATACATGCTTTCATTACCTGCATCTATGACTGTACATAATTTGTTTCATGTTTCATTTCTTAAGAAATATATACCTAATGCTAATCATGTTATCGATTGGAATATGATTCATGTGGAACAAGAAGGTGTCCTACAAGTGCATCCTGTGCGCATATTGGACAGGAAAAACAAACAGCTCTGGAATCGAGCTATAGGGCTTGTAAAGGTCCAGTGGACCTGGTATGGTCCTGAGGACATGACATGGGAGCATGAAGATGTTATGTGGGTAGAGTACCAGCATCTTTTTGAAAATCTTGAAAATCTTGCAGATGCGGTGTAAAGTTGCACTAAGGACAGTGCAGAAATAAGGGGAGGGGAATTGTAATGTCCCCAAGGCCGAGCCCTATTGTAAATCATGTTTATGAAATGAATTGTAATTATGTTTTTATAGGCTGGTGAGCCAATTTAATATAAGCTGGTGGGCTTATGTGATTATTAGGCCAGAGAGCCTAAGTGTTGAAGGCCAAGAGCCTGATTTTATACATGTATCTATGCACAATATTAATAAAAATATAAACATCGACGCGTGCAGACCGACCACAATGAATGAGTGATGGGGGACTAAGATTCCACAGAGTGGGCAAGGGATTAGGGACTAGAAGGTGGGAAAAGGGACTAAGTGTTGAGTCTAGGGGCTTAAGTCCTTGAGGAATAATATTTTAATATTATTCCAAAAGACATGTGAATAATATGTTTTATCCTAAGTTATTTTTGGAATGACAAGCAACTTCCAAATGGAAGGAACGCATGTTGAAGGAACGCATGAAGTTGCATGGGTGACAAGTGTCAACCCAGGCACATGCAAATAAAATGGTTGAGATGAGTCATGTTGGGGGTTCCTCCTCCATTCTACTCGACCGTCAGAACCGTACATCCCCTGAATCAGAAGCTTGTGTTGATTTCGGGAAAAAGTCTGTGTTTTTTCTGAAAAGTGGGTACACCCCTTCTCTGTTCTAAACCGTGGAATCAGAATCGACCCCTGCATGGACAAATCGTCATGCATCCATGAGAATCCAGAGTGTGAGTCTATCCCATGTTGCCAGATTGAGAAAATGGAAGTGTCTCGTCCCTACTAAGTGTGGTTATGTTGTTGCACCTGTCTGCAGATGCCCTGGGGTGTTCGTGTCTGGATTCCCGTTGACTATGGTGGACGTGTAGTGTTTGACCCTGTGTGGCTTGTTGGCCAGTCGTACAACACTCTCTCCAAGTGAGAGAGGTGGTTGAATTTGTAATAACAGGTTGCTTGGCCTGTGAGAGAGTGCGCAGAGGAAGGAGAGAACTCTTGGAAGGAACCATGTAGCTGCCACAGAGCTTAGAGACTTACGGTCCGATCTATTGTTGAAACCCAAGGCAAGGCAGGTTAGCAATTGAAGGACTGTCTAGGTGACAGAGAAGGTGTATACTCCTGGGGTGGAACAGGCATGTGGGGAAGGAGAGTATGTGGGCAGTGAGTATGAGTGGTTCCTGGGAGAGAATTCCTTCCTTGTGACCGGGTGTTTTCCCTGTAACCTCATCCTAGCCTAGGATTCCTTACCTTGGGGTGGAGCTTAGTCCCAACTCGGGGGTGACCACTGCTAAGTTTGATGAGCAGAGTGGTATAAGGCTAGGAGGTTCATGGAAGGCCTGCACCTGGTTGGTGGAATTACCATCGTTTCAAAGATAAGTACCAGATGATGTTTTAATTACGTTTCTACAGGTATGTGTATTTATTTTTTTATCATGTATTCTGTTGTGCATACAAATTAATATTAAAGCCATTGATTATTTATAATAGCAATAATTCTTATATTTACTCTGAGTTTAAATGTGTTTAACCTGTTTTAAATGCATGTTATTAATTAAGTATGAGATTGTTATTCTGCGAAGTAGCATCTGCCCAACCCGGAATGGGGGCGTTATAGTTTGGTATCAGAGCGCTATAATATAAAGAGTGTTACAGAATGGTATCAGAGCGCTACAGTATGAAAGAGTGTTACAGTATCCTAGAAAAATTTGTACCTACTTCTGCGAAGTTGGAGTTGGAACATTTAATATGACCTTTACTTTTTATGGATCGACTTGAATACCTTTTTATGAGATGTGGTGTCCCAGTACAATGCCATCAGTTTCCATCATCAAACATTTTTCATTATAGAGGGTGACATTTGAATCTTTGCACCTTATTAACGTATTTTCTCAATTGGCTAATGCCTCATCAAATTCATCCCCATATGTTGTGAAAATGTCCATATACATTTCCACGCAATCATGAATTAAATTAGAGAATATACCTACAACAACTCACTGAAAGGTGGGGGGGGCATTGCATAACCCAAATGGTAGAACATGGTAGGTGAANGAAACACTCCAGTGAGCTGGGATAATCCAGCTGACAGAGCAGTAGTTTGGCTAGAGTTTCTCAAGGAGATGGAGGACCAAATGATAAAAATTAAGCAGAATTTGAAAGTTGCCCAGGACAGGAAGAAAAGTTATGTTGATAAGAACAGAACCCACAGATAATTCAAAGTGGGTGATCGTGTTTTCTTGAAAGTGAAAACTAACAGGAGCTCCCTAAAGCTGGAAAGTTGCGCCAAGTTGGCAGCCAGATTTTGTGGGCCATTTGAAATCCTGGAAAGGATTGGGCCAGTTGCATACATGCTTTCATTACCTGCATCTATGACTGTACATAATTTGTTTCATGTTTCATTTCTTAAGAAATATATACCTAATGCTAATCATGTTATCGATTGGAATATGATTCATGTGGAACAAGAAGGTGTCCTACAAGTGCATCCTGTGCGCATATTGGACAGGAAAAACAAACAGCTCTGGAATCGAGCTATAGGGCTTGTAAAGGTCCAGTGGACCTGGTATGGTCCTGAGGACATGACATGGGAGCATGAAGATGTTATGTGGGTAGAGTACCAGCATCTTTTTGAAAATCTTGAAAATCTTGCAGATGCGGTGTAAAGTTGCACTAAGGACAGTGCAGAAATAAGGGGAGGGGAATTGTAATGTCCCCAAGGCCGAGCCCTATTGTAAATCATGTTTATGAAATGAATTGTAATTATGTTTTTATAGGCTGGTGAGCCAATTTAATATAAGCTGGTGGGCTTATGTGATTATTAGGCCAAAGAGCCTAAGTGTTGAAGGCCAAGAGCCTGATTTTATACATGTATCTATGCACAATATTAATAAAAATATAAACATCGCCGCGTGCAGACCGACCACGATGAATGAGTGATGGGGGACTAAGATTCCACAGAGTGGGTAAGGGATTAGGGACTAGAAGGTGGGAAAAGGGACTAAGTGTTGAGTCTAGGGGCTTAAGTCCTTGAGGAATAATATTTTAATATTATTCCAAAAGACATGTGAATAATATATTTTATCCTAAGTTATTTTTGGAATGACAAGCAACTTCCAAATGGAAGGAACGCATGTTGAAGGAACGCATGAAGTTGCATGGGTGACAAGTGTCAACCCAGACACATGCAAATAAAATGGTTGAGATGAGTCATGTTGGGGGTTCCTCCTCCATTCTACTCGACCGTCAGAACCGTACATCCCCTGAATCAGAAGCCTGTGTTAATTTCGGGAAAAATTCTGTGTTTTTTCTGAAAAGTGGGTACACCCCTTCTCTGTTCTAAACCGTGGAGTTAGAATCAACCCCTGCATGGACAAATCGTCATGCATCCCTGAGAATCCAGAGTGTGAGTTTATCCCATGTTGCCAGATTGAGAAAATGGAAGTGTCTCGTCCCTACTAAGTGTGGTTATGTTGTTGCACCTGTCTGCAGCTGCCCTGGGGTGTTCGTGTCTGGATTCCCGTTGACTATGGTGGACGTGTAGTGTTTGACCCTGTGTGGCTTGTTGGCCAGTCGTACAACACTCTCTCCAAGTGAGAGAGGTGGTTGAATTTGTAATAACAGGTTGCTTGGCCTGTGAGAGAGTGCGCAGAGGAAGGAGAGAACTCTTGGAAGGAACCATGTAGCTGCCACAGAGCTTAGAGACTTACGGTCCGATCTATTGTTGAAACCCAAGGCAAGGCAGGTTAGCAATTGAAGGACTGTCTAGGTGACAGAGAAGGTGTATACTCCTGGGGTGGAACAGGCATGTGGGGAAGGAGAGTATGTGGGCAGTGAGTATGAGTGGTTCCTGGGAGAGAATTCCTTCCTTGTGACCGGGTGTTTTCCCTGTAACCTCATCCTAGCCTAGGATTCCTTACCTTGGGGTGGAGCTTAGTCCCAACTCGGGGGTGACCACTGCTAAGTTTGATGAGCAGAGTGGTATAAGGCTAGGAGGTTCATGGAAGGCCTGCACCTGGTTGGTGGAATTACCATCGTTTCAAAGATAAGTACCAGATGATGTTTTAATTACGTTTCTACAGGTATGTGTATTTATTTTTTTATCATGTATTCTGTTGTGCATACAAATTAATATTAAAGCCATTGATTATTTATAATAGCAATAATTCTTATATTTACTCTGAGTTTAAATGTGTTTAACCTGTTTTAAATGCATGTTATTAATTAAGTATGAGATTGTTATTCTGCGAAGTAGCATCTGCCCAACCCGGAATGGGGGCGTTATAGTTTGGTATCAGAGCGCTATAATATAAAGAGTGTTACAGAATGGTATCAGAGCGCTACAGTATGAAAGAGTGTTACAGTATCCTAGAAAAATTTGTACCTACTTCTGCGAAGTTGGAGTTGGAACATTTAATATGACCTTTACTTTTTATGGATCGACTTGAATACCTTTTTATGAGATGTGGTGTCCCAGTACAATGCCATCAGTTTCCATCATCAAACATTTTTCATTATAGAGGGTGACATTTGAATCTTTGCACCTTATTAACGTATTTTCTCAATTGGCTAATGCCTCATCAAATTCATCCCCATATGTTGTGAAAATGTCCATATACATTTCCACGCAATCATGAATTAAATTAGAGAATATACCTACAACAACTCACTGAAAGGTGGGGGGGGCATTGCATAACCCAAATGGTAGAACATGGTAGGTGAATGTCCCTGAATGATAGGTGAACATTGGTTTCTCTTGGTCCTCGAGTGTGATTTGGATCTATTTGTACCCATTGAATTCTTCGAGGAAAGAAAAATACTTATTTTCTGCTAACGTGTCCAGAACTTGATCGATAAATGGTAATGAGAAATGATTTTTATGTGTTGCTTTATTTATTTCTCTATAATCTACACAAATTATCCATTTACCAAATTTTTTTGGTACCATGACAAGAGGGGAGACCCATTGGCTATCATAAATGGGATAGATGAAGTTAGTTGTAAGAAATTTATGTAGCTCTTCTTTGACTATGTCCTTTAGAGTCCGGTTCATCTGGCAATGGGGTTGGTGAATGGGTCTAGCTCCTTTTGTAATATATATATGATGTGTGCACATGTCAGGATGGATTCCTTTCATGTCAAAGTAATCCTAGGTGAAGGAATCATTGTGATTTTGCAGCACTTGAACCAATCGCTTATTTTTTTGTTCGGTTAGTCCTCAGTCAATTTTCAAGGTTTTCCCTGGGTTGATTTATATGGTTTATATAAGGGTTCCTTGATATTTTTGTGGTGCAGGTTCATTTTCTATGGGTGAAACTCTTATTGAGGCTAAAGAAACCTAAGTTTTTTGTTTCATAACATGCTCAAGAATATGTGTGTTTCCCGAGGAAGAGGAAGAGGCTATAAAATTGTTGATTTTGTCATCCTATGTTTTATCTCTTATAGCTAAGTATTTATCTATGGAGAGGAATTGATGGGATTCCCCTTATTCATCACTCTCTTCTCCATCAACCCAAAGTCATGTTTCTAAATCTACATTGGGTTTAGCATGAGGGTGAAGGGTTAATTGTTTGGTGGATGTCCCATGGGAGATGGTCATGTTTCCTAACCTACAACCAATGTAGGAATCATCAGTGGCCAACTAAGGTCATCCTAGTATTATAGGATACCCACCCAAAGAGGTTTTGGGTTGTAGGACCATGAATTCAATAGGATATTCCCATGAATCCAAGGATACCACTACATCTTCTAGGATTCCCTTTGGTTTAATGGTTTATCTATCAGCAAGATGAAGTACAATGGGGGTTTCCCTAAGGCCTGTAAGACCTAGGGCTTGCATGGTATTACATGTCATAACATTGATGGTGACCCCAAGTTTGATTAAGGTGTTACTAATAAGCGTCTTGTTGATATATACATTAACAATTAGAATAACAAGGTCAGAGTATTTAGATGCAAGAACTCCCCCCATCATTAGGTCTGATAGTTTTCCCATGACATGAAAAGTTTGGGGATCCTTTTGTTTCCTACCAGGTTTCCTTAAGAAAATTTCTCGTACCACTTTTGAATAAATAGGTACATCCTTAATTGCTTGAAACAATGGTATTTTGACACACATTTTTAATTTCTCCTAAGAAATCAAACTCAGTCTGTGTAAAAGGTTTCTCTCGGTTTATCCTTTTAGGATAGGGTGCATCCTGAAGTTCAAGGTGGGAATTCTGAGCTTTTGAAGGTTCCTGATATTTTTTTTGTTATGATTCTTCATTTGGTACCTCCTCATTTAAATATTCAATACTAATGTGAGGTTGGTCTTTGGTTAGAGTCTTCCCGGATCAAAGGTGAATATCGTTATATTCCAAGGAAGAGATGGGGTAAGTAGGGTAGGTTTCAATTCCATCACCTTGCATTGGTTGACCTAGCCTTCCATTATTTAGGTTAGGTATGGGTTGTGCAATTATTTGTGGTAAAGGAGGGGAGAATGTGGAGGCCTGAATTTTGGGAGGAAGAAGGAATTGCATGGGTGGTTGTGTCATAGGTTGTTGAGGTCCTCCTATAGTAGGGTTTCTCCATCCTTGTTTCCATAAATGGTTTGGAGGAGGAGGATCTACCCATTGTTGTGTTGGCATACCCCACAATTGAGAAGCATATTGCATTGAAGGTTTAGTCAAATATGAATTGAAATATTGAGATTAATCTTAGATCATACCTTGAGGTTTAGGCTATCAAGGTCGCTTTTGAGAGACATGGAATAATTGGTTTGGTTATTCATCTTTCTGGTAAATAGATTTTAATATTGGTAAGGATGGATAGTTGTGAGTATCATGGTCCTTGCTACATATTCTGCAAACCTCAATCTGATCCAAAGGACATTCTCTCCTTGGGTGCTTCATTTTGCATCTCGAACAAAATATAGCCAATGCTTGTTTTGTATATTCTATCTTCTTCTTCATCTGCAGTGTATCCAGTTGGGATATTAGGAAACTAAGTATGTTGGTCTTGAAGTCTTCTAAAATTTTCCCAAATTATTCTCTTGTGACTCCACTTCTAGCAATTTTTCCCATTCTTGCCAATATATCTCTTGTCCCTTTGCCATTTTTTATGTACCTCTGGAATACTTACGAAAATTTCCAAGATAATATCGTATTCTGACTGAGAAACATCTCCATCACCCATCAAGTTAAGAATTTCTATACAATTATCTCATATTCCTCTTAGAAATAAGACACGTCATGTCTCGAGAGATAAATCACATTTCTTTGATATTTGTAGGTTATAGGTGAATTGTTCAACGTAATATTCTAGACTCGCATCTTCATGTTGCATCATCTTGAAAAAATCCTCTCTTATTTCTTTATCTTTGTAGTAGTCTTGGTACTTTTCTAGAAATTTCTTCGTCATTTGATCCCATGAGTGGATGTTAGTCTTTCCAACACCCATAAACCATCGTAGCTCAACACTCTTGAGTGTGGTGGGAAAAAGATTTAGTTTTTGGGCGTCTGTCACATAGTCATAGCTTCTGCAAAGTACATCAAACTTGAAGAGGAAGGTATGAGTATCTTCTTTAGATAACCAATGAAATTTTGGCAAGGATGAATGAGGGATGTTCTTCATTTTGGTCTCCTTTTCTGTTTCTTTAATTGGAAATCCAAAAGTTGTGTGTTCCTCCTTGACAATCTCATGTGCCATTTCTTTCTAATTGTCTTTTGTTTCTAAATGTGCCTCAGGAAAAAGGAACTATCTGGAGTGGTATTGTTCGGTGATTTGTTCTTCTGAAAGAATACCCTCTATGTGCAAAGACCCATGTCCAGTCTCTGATTCCTGAGGAGATGCTTTGGGCCTCTTCTTGGCAAGAAAAATTGTTGTAGGGGATAATTAATTTGGTTGATTGAGATCATTTCCCTCTCATAATTGACCTGCACTATTAGATTTTCAGGAGTTTTCGGAAGATCTAATAAGTCTACCTTGTTGATCTCTAGATTTGGTCATAGAAAAGATTAGAAAAACATTCTACAAATTGTTGAAAAGAAACTGTAACATTTAATCTACTGTAATGAAGAAAAACCACACAACTAAATAACAATTACCTTCTTTTGACAGTTCCCTAACAATGGTGCCAAAAATGACGGACTTTTCAATTACTTTCTAATCAATTAGAGAGAAACTGAAAAGTGTACATTTAATTATCAATCTGAGGTCGTATCTTACTTACGAACAATCGTGCGCCATATATGAAATTTGTAGTGATGTTTTTCTAAGGGGTTGTAGTACTTTGAATGTCACAAATTAAGGGTTCAAGATACTTAATCAATTCACCAAACTAGACTATTTCCGAAGTTGCAGAGAAGTAAATATTGCATGTGAAGGAAAGGAAAGTCATACTTGCGAAATTGAAATCACACTTGCAGGAATTGAATCACTCTTGCAGAAATTGAAATCACTCATGCAGGAATTGAAATCACACTTGTGGAAATTGAAATCACATTTGCAGAAATTGAAATCACACTTGTGGAAATTGAATCACACTTGCGGGAATCGACTCTATACTATGATTTACTAGTGACTTGATCAAGTATAATGAATACCTTTTTTTGTTGTGAAAATCAATTTTTCACTCATCCAATAACAATCCAGTCAACCCTAAACTATTGAAAACTAAAGCTATGATAAATCAGAAACAAAAAAATAAAGTGTAGTTGCAAGCAAAGTTCTGACAATGCGAGTTGTTGCAACGAAGCTACTATACAAAACAAATATCAGAAATGTGATTTATAAATCCGTGAATTGCATTAATGAACTCTATGGAAGAATCTATGATCGTAAACTCACAAAAATTAATCAGTTCTTGAGTTGCAATCTGAAACTATGAAATTCACAATACTAAAAAACTAAATATTAACCACACAGGAATCACAAGCACTGTTCTATGAATCTGTAATTGCAATACACTGAAAGAAAAGACACCTACATAATCAGATAAACTATGTTATGAATCTGGAATTGCAGCAAATTGGGAAAACAACTACGAAATGTAAATACAACAAACAAAAGAAAACAATTGTAGAATGAGATGAAAAGAATTGAAATGCTAATACCTAATTCTAATGTTATAAGAAATACCTAACTAAGGAGGGGGGGCTACCCCCTTAGACAAGGCATTGAGCTACAAAATCATAATCACATGAACATCAATACATCAACACACGAAGAGGATCAGGAACATAAATTATATTGCAAAAATTTGAAAGTACAATAATAGTCGAATGCTTATCACTAATATAATTTCCTCCTCCTCAACTATGGGAAGCTAAGGTTTTTACACAACATGAGTTTTGTATAAAATTATACAAAACGATGGATGGAAAGTTGTGAGAATTCGAATATTCATTCAATTACATTGATTTTGTCAAACTTTAGTGAGAATCAGGTGTGTGTTGACTCAGTAGGAAACTGATTTCTCTTTTAGTCATTTACTTTCCTCGTCACCTTCCTTCATGAAGATAATTTTCCAACTGCCAATTGCAGCATTGAATATTGTGTTGGTGATATTTATTTGGAGTTGCAATAATAGAAATAATGCTCAGAGTTGCAACAGTTTTTTGGATTTGTAGCAACAACGAGTACATTTGAAGTTGCATCAATTTTTTTGTGCCCGGAATCACAAAAACTTGGAGTTGCAGCAGAGAGGTATTGCAACCACTTTTAGGAGTTGTGGCTATTGTATTTCTCTTGTGTAGAAGTATTAGTACATGAAAGTAGCAAGTTCCTTTAATAAATATACAAGAATAGCGTAATAATGGGATATGGGGAAAGATTTGTATCTTGATGATAAATGAAGCAAACTAGATAAGGAGGGTATCAAAAAGAAGTGATGAATGGAAAATGGTAAGCAAAAATGTATTAGATTGGTGCTCAAAGTATGTTGATTTAGGCACCTGTCACATAGTTTGTCCCTCGGTCATTGGAATCAATATGGG
>JZKD02S1516124.1:0-10588 GCA_000966675.3 Picea glauca
ACCCAACTGAGCTTGCAAGCACCTCTATTCTACTCACCAAGGTGACGAAAGAGGCGCAACACTATCTTCTTCATCTTCATCTTGTTATATGTCCCCCTTGGAAACCTTTCTTTCTTAAGATGTGCCAAAACCTGATCTCCTACTTTAAATTGAATCTCTTTGCAATGTTGATCAACTCTACACTTGTACTCTTAGTTATATTTCTGCAACTACTCCTTGATCCATCTATGGAGATTTTTCACTTCTGCAGCAAAATCTTCTGCTCCAGTGCTTATGATCTCACTCTGTCTCAAGTCTCTCAACTCAGCTACTCCTCTTGGTTTCATTCCATACAATATTTGGAATGGGCTCTTTCCAATGCTCTTGTTTGGTGAGTCATTGTATGCAAATTCTGCTTGTGGAAGAATCTGATCCCACTGATTATGATGCTCAGTGACCAGACTCCTCAACAAATTTCCCAAACTTTTGTTCACCACCTCAGTTTTTCCATCTGTCTGAGGGTGATAAGATGAGCTAAGGGACAAATATGTCCCCAACTTCTTCCACGGTGTTCTCCAGAAATGACCGATGAATTTGGTATCTATGTTTGAGACAATACTTTTGGGTAATCCATGAAGATGAACAACTTCCTTGAAAAACAAATTTTCAACATGTGTTGCATCACTGGTCTTCTGGCATGGGATAAAGTGTGCCATTTTTTAAATTCTATCCACCACCACAAATATGGATTCACATCCTCTTTGTGTTCTTGGTAGTCCCAACACAAAATCCATGCTTATTGCGTCTCAAGGCCTCTTTGGTATTGGTAATGGTTGATACAATCCAGTGTTCTGTATTTTTCCTTTTGCATGTTGGCAGATTCTACACTTTCTCACAAACTTTATTACTTTTTTCCTCATACCTGGCTAGTAATATGCATTACTTAATTGTCCAAATGTTTTATCATGGACGAAATGTCCATCCAATCCTCCATTATGCTTTTTCTTTCAAAAGGTTATCCCTCATTGAGCATTTTGGTATGCACAACTAATTTCCCTTGAACAACAATCCCTCTTGAATCATATACTCCATCCACTAGATCTTGTCTCTTAGCACAATATTTCTACATGCTTCGTATGCTTCCTTAAAATCTAGATCATCACTGTACATTTCCTTAAGGTGTTCAAACCCCAAGGTCTTCACTTGAAACTCCTGCAGAATCAAATATCTCATGCTCAATGCATAAACAACTTTGTTAGCATTCCTAGAAATATGTTTTATGACAAAAGTAAAATTCTACATAAACTCAATCCACTTTGCATGCCTCTAATTCAAATTTTCTTGTCTGGTTATGAATTGTAAAGCTTGGTTATCATTGTACAAGACAAATTCCTTTGGAACCAGGTAGTGCCTCCATTTCTTCAAGGATTTAATTATAGCATTAAATTATTTATCATATGTGGAGTAATTTCTTTTAGCCTCACTCAGCTTCTCACTGAAATATGAAACCGGTTTATTATCCTAGCTCAAGACTGCTCCAATTTCAACTCCACTTGCATCACATCTCACTTGAAATGTCTTTCCAAAATTTGGCAAGACCAGAATTGGTTGTCCTGTTATCTTCTCCTTCAATATATTGAATCTTCTCTCAGCCTCCTCTGTCCATTTAAAATACTTGTGTCTCTTCTTCACTGTATCCATCATTGGTGCACAAATTCCACTGAAATTTTTGATGAACTTCCTATAGAAACTTGATAATCCATGGAAGCTTATCACTTCAAACATACTCCTTGGTGATGGCCATTCTTTGATTTCTTTCACCTTCTCTGGATCCATCTTGAATTCATTTGAAGATATCACAAAACCTAAATAAATGAGCTATGTCTTCATAAAAGAGGACTTCTTCAGATTTATCAACAACTTCTCATGTTGTATCCTCCTCATCATTAATGTCAAATGTCTCAAATGATCCTCTTTTGTCTTGCTAAAGACCAGTATATCATCCATATATACAACCACAAACTTGCCAATGAAATCTTTCAGTATTTCATTCATCACCCTCATAAAAGTACTTGGGGAATTTTTCAAGCCAAATGGCATAACAGGACACTCATACAACCCTTCATTTGTCTTAAAGGTTGTTTTACACTCATCAAGTTCTCTCATCTTTATCTAGTGATATCCACTTTTCAAATCTATTTTAGAAAAAGAAATTTGCTCCACTTAAACAATCCATTAAGTCATACATTCTTAGCGAAGGAAATCTATACCTGATGGTGATCTTGTTAATGGCTCTCGATTCTGTACACATTCTCCATCCTCCATCCTTCTTTGGACTCAAAACAATTGGTATTGTGCATGGGCTCAAGCTCTCTCTGACCAAACCCTTGTCTAATAAATACTGGACTTGGTTCTTTACCTCCTCATTCTCTTGAGGTGTCAATCTGTATGTTGCTTTGTTTGGTAGGCTTGCTCCTAGTATCAAATCAATATGATGGTTGATACTTCTGATGGGTGGAAATGAGTTAGGAAAATCATCCACTACTATGTCAGCAAAATTCTCCAACAATTCCTGAACTTCTTTAGGAAAATTATCTATCGAAGTAATTGTAAGGACAACTCTGGGTTTTCTCACTACAGCAAGTTGCATCTCATGTTCTTTCTTGACTTCCCTTAGGAGTTCCTTCCCACTCATGAGAAGTATGCTTGTTATGGCTTATTATATTACTCTATTCTCCTCTATTGGAAGCAACATGTGTGTTCTACCATTCTTCTCCAAGGTGTATGTATTTTTTTCCCATCGTGAATAACATTTTTGTCAAACTGCCATGGTATTCCCAACAAAACATGACATACATCCATGGGAATCACATCACACAGAATTTCATCTTTATATCCTCATATCTTAAATTCAATGAGGCATTGTTTAGTGACCATTACCTGGTGTCCTTTTCGCAACCATGAGAATTTATATGGATTTGGATGTGTAGTTATCTCTGGCTCCAATTTCTCCACCATCTCTATGGATACTAAGTTATCAGTGCTCCCACTATCAATTATCACCTTTCATACTTTGTCTTTAGTCTTGCAAGATGTCCTAAATAGACTGTTCCTTTGCACTAGATTTTCAATTTCTGAATCTGGTTTTAAGAGAACCTTCCTCAACATCAAGCAATTTCCATCCTCTACACCTTCTGCTTCAACATTTATTTTCTATGCTTTAGAAATATGAGCTTCACCTCCTCCTTCTTTATTAATCTCGGGACATTCCCAAGACATGTGTCATGTCTTCCCATTGTCATAACACCTCACTTCTCCTCCTCTACTTCTTCCTCTTCCTCTAGAAGAACTTCTTCCACCACCTTGTCTTCCTCAAGAACTTTTGCCTCTTTCTGATTGACTGTGTGGTTTCTCAGTCCCATCCTTGGGTTTTTGTTCCTTATCATTGGCAACTCCCTTTCCTTTTCCTGGTCTTTTACCTCTGTTTCTTTGACTTTGTTTCATGGACAACTTCTCCTATGCCTTCATAGCAATTTGATAAGCATCATCTACTATCCTTACTAACATCATGCTGATCTCATCATGGATTTCATACCTCGGGCCATTTATGTACCTGGCAACTTTTTCCTCATATTTCTCTCTCTGTCTAGTCTTGATATTCAGCTTCTAGAACTCCTCTGTGTACTCTTTCACTATCATACCCTTCTATCTCAGGTTCTGCAACTTCCTGAACATATTTATCTGATCATATTTGGGCATGAATTTAGCCTTTAGATTGACCACCATTCTGTCCCAATTCTTTATCTTTTGTTTTCCTTTGTTTCTCCTCATAGCCTATAGTTCATCCCACCACAATGTTGCATGTCCTTTCAGTCTGGTGATAGCATGTCTCACCTTTTTTCTCCACATCGACATCTTCATAGTCAAAATATTTTTCCATGGATCGTATCCAATCCAACAATTCTTTAGCATCCATGTTGCCTTCATACATCAGGATCTCTATCTTTTCTCTATATCCTAGTTTAACTACCACTCTCAGTAAGCATTCTTCAGCAAAATTTTCCCCTGCAGCTTCTTTGACTTCTACTTCTTTATTGTTTTCATCATTGATGTCCCCAGCATCAGGTGCCCTCTTTTGTGTTGGCTCCATCGCCTCTAATATTGCATGAATCTCTCTCATTTCTCTTTCTATAGTGTGATTGGATAAAGGTGGCTCCACACGTCTCCTTGGTGGAATTGTGTTGATTGTATCTCACACACAAAGTACACCTTCAAGCTCTCTTTTGTTTCCTGAAAACAAATGCAGGCTCTTATACCACTTGATGCAGACCCCCCTTCTTTCTTTGGGGTTGCGTGACCTCTCGGTCAAGGATATTTGATTCTTGGAGTTGAATCGACTCTCTAGAAAC
This sequence comes from Picea glauca, assembly GCA_000966675.3. Classification (NCBI taxonomy): domain Eukaryota; kingdom Viridiplantae; phylum Streptophyta; class Pinopsida; order Pinales; family Pinaceae; genus Picea; species Picea glauca. The sequence continues at coordinate 4,389 of JZKD02S1516124.1, forward strand.
TTAATGGTCTCGCTGATGATTAAACACAGGCCCTTTCTGTCTTTTTTTCCAGGTTCTATGGAACCTACAACCTCTCCTGTCGTGTTGTTGAACTGCCAAGGTTTAGGCATTGGATCCTTTCCTATTAGCCCCTTCCTAGATATGACCTTGGGCTATGAATTCACACAAACAATTGATTTTGCATGTGGCCAAGGGTGGTTTGGAATCAACCCATTTTTCTCCCTGCAATTCATTATCAGTCACCATGCATCATTTTGGTGATATCGTGGTTTCAATTGCGACTCGCTATCAAATTTTTAAAAATCGAGCACTTTCTGGCCCTGCAATTCAACGTGACCGTTGATCTTGTGATCTTGGGTGAGGTCTCTTCATCAAAGGCCTATATCTTATTCATTTCCAATCAATGACTCATATCCATCTCTTTCAAATCTACAGTCGTGATTTACTTCGCGATTCAGGTTTCGGAGTTTTCAACTTTCAAACCTTACCTTCCCTGCAGTGACAGATCTCCTATCATGTGTCCTCTTTAAATCAACATCTCTAACCATTTCAGGATTTCGGACTTCGGAAATATGAACTCTCAAACTTCTCCTTCCCCCAAATTCTATTATCCGAAGCTCATGATCTATTGACGTGTATCTCCCATAATCAACGGCTGTGATCCCTTCGGGTCTTCGGACTTCAGAAAAATCAACTTTCAACATTCACTTTCCCTCAAAGTGCGTGGATTTCTACCATGTATCCTTATGAATCAAACGACTAAGACTCACTTCAGGTCTTCACCCAAAGTCCACGAATATTCTCCATGTGTCCCTCTTAATATGATGGCTATGATCTACTTCAGGACTTTACCCGAAGTCCACAAGTTCATTCCATGTCCCTCTATATCTAACAGCCCGGATTCAATTTGGGTCTTTACCCATAATCCATAGATATCTTCCACACACCCTCTGGATCTGACGGTCTGGATTCACTTCGGACCATGGATGATTTTAGGGGCTAAATTTCGCTCATGGGCTAATTTTCCATGGTTTTTCCAAAAACAAAATTCGCTATTTTAAAAATGATTCACCCAAATTCTATAGGATAAAATTATTTTATCTTAAAAATCGCCAAAAAATTATAAAAACTATATAAAATCCTTAGAAATTTGAATAGTTTTACAAAAATATCCCCAAACATTTATAGTTGGCATATAAAGGATAAGTAAGATTCGCCAAGGTTTCTACATTTTAAAATAAATTTCCATCCTTAAAATCATCCTTACTTCGGACTTTAGGTTTTGGGACTCTCAATTCTCAACTGAAGCCCAAATGCTTTTATCCAAAGTTCGTGATCTATCGCCACGCATCCCTCTGGATATGATGGTCCAAATTCACTTCATATTTCAAGTTTCGGGACTTTCAAACCTCAACTGAAATCTTTGAAGTGATTTTTCCTTAAACCTCAGATTTGTTGACATGTAACCCCTAGAAACCAACAGTCGGGATCAATTTATCTCTTCGGAGATTTCTCCTCCTATGTGCACATAGAAGATAAAGCGCATGCCCTTTGCTCAAATCTTACGACCTGGAATGATCTTGTTCCCTCCTGGATGGATCTTATTCGATGACTCATGAAACCTTCAGGACTTCGCTTCCCTTGAAGATTTCTCGCGCTATCTCTCTTGAGATTTCTCTCCTTCTACTCTTTTGACTCCTTAAAGAGTTATTTCAACACTTATTCGAGTTTCATATTTGTGCACTCCTTACAACAGATTCTCATGCAAGACTTAACTTCTTATGGGCAACTGTACACACCTTGCAGCAGTCCCTTTGAACTCCTTGCAAATGGAAACTTTACGCTATCTCTTCTGAGCTTATGATTCGAAATAGACTCAGCCACTCCTTACAATATATTCTCGCACAAGATTTAATTTCTTGCAGACAACTGTGCACACCTTGCAGTAGTCACTTTGCACTCCTTGCAAAGGGAAGTTTCACGTTATCTCTTCTGAGCTTCCGAGTCAAAATAGACTTCATCAATGCACTACTTGCGGACTATATGCACACCTTGCATGAAATCAATGAAGAGAACAAATGGAACTTATCTAAACATTTCAAAATTTCATGTACTCAATAATATAACTCATTCATTCATGAAAACAACAATAACATGGAATTGTAAACTGTAGCAACACCATGCATTTAGATCAATTTTCCTCTGTTATATTCAGGGATGATTTTAAGGATGGAAAATTATTTTAAAATGTATAAACCTTGGCGAATCTTACTAATCCTTCATATGTCAAATATAAATGTTTGGCGATATTTTTGTAAAAATATTCAAATTTCTATGTATTTTATATAGTTTCTATAAAATTTTGGCGATTTTTAATTTAAAATAATTTTATCCTATAGAATTTGGGCGACTCATTTTTAAAATAGCGAATCTCGTTTTTGGAAAAACCATGGGAAATTAGCCCATGAGCAAAATTTAGCCCCTAAAATCATCCCTAGTTATATTCATTCAAAAGTAAATGGCTACAGCTGTGATAAACAACAACAAAACTCAACAACAACTAAATCACATCAAACTCCTACTAAATTGCAGCAGCCCCATTTGAGCATACCCAACCTTTATTTATCTCAAAGGGTTCTTAGAGTTCCCCCCGACTACTCGTCTACTCCAAAAATAAAAACTAAATTCTACTTAATTTCTGTTACGTTGAAGACTAGGAGTGAAACTACCAGATCACTCGTGATCACTCGGCTCCCAAGCATTTGATCTTCTTCAGAATTCGATCATTTCAAAAAGATTTGCAGGAAACGCCAGCGATTGAGATTCTGAAATGATTCAAAGCCATGATGAGGCATTGATTTGTCTCTCCACATGTGCTTGCTGACAATGCTCCTACATCACGACCCCTCAAAAGAATTGGTGCTAGAAGGAGGGCATGAATGAATGAATGGATAACGATATTTCTGATAATATATTTTGCATAGCTTGTAGATTTAAAACAACCCACATAGATAGAGTACTCCCAAAATGAGTAACTCACCTCAGCACGAGAAAGTAGAACACTTATTCTCTAAAATACCTTACGCTCTCCCCGATGAGGAGTTGAACCAGTTCAGAAGAATCACAAGAGCTTACGCCCAACAAATTAGAGTGTTACCTTTATCTCCTTTACTTCCTTGTAAAAAAAAAGTAATAAGACCAGTTGTTGACACCCCTAAACAGGTTTTTGTTCACACAGTAGAAGACCTGATAGATTTTTCTCTCACTGAGATCAAACAACCCCTTAATATGATCCCCGAAACACCAGCTGGTAACTACTCTGAACCTAACAATTTTGAATCTGGCGAGGAAGGGTCTAACTCAGATCTCTCATCTTTTGAATCGGAAGACATGGAGGATAATAATGAAAACAATGAAGAAAGAGGAAATCAACCTCAAGATAATCAACCATGGTTGGCTAGAGATGCTCTCGCAATCCCAGGATGGGTACATAACCTACCTCGACATGTGGAAAAATTACTCCCCAAATTTGACCCCGAAAGCTCTGGATTTCCTAAGGACCATATCAAAAATTTCATATTAGCTATTAGATTGATGAACATACAACATGAGGATGTAGTGTGTAGGATTTTTCAATATACCTTTGAGAATTCATCCTTGACTTGGTATTTTAACTTTCCTGTTGGATCCATAACTAGTTGGACGAAGTTTCAAAAATATTTCTTAGACAAATTTGCAGAAGAAACCACCACAGAAGATTTAATGGTTGAACTTTTCACCGCCACCATGAGTTCAAAAGAGAAGGTTAAATATTTCAATCAACGGTTTATCACTATCCTGAAAAAATTTCAACCTGAAGCTAAACCTACATAGGAGATACAGATTGAGGTATACACTAATGCTCTCCCTCCTTCCATCTCCATGTTCGTAAAAAGGGTTGTCAAACATACCCTAGCTGAAAATTTTGAGGAACCTAAGACAATTGAATTCCAAATGAAAGGATGCAAAGAAGGTCAAATCTCACTGACGAAGAAAGAAACCCAACCACTACCTAAGAGAGGACTTTTGTTAACAAAACCACTGGTAAAACAAACAAAACTAGGTCTTTATAAAGAAGGAGGAGATCTAGAAAACCTGCAGCGGATGATCAAAAAACTCTCCAACGAGATCGTAGATATGAAAAGGAGTGTTGGGGAGGGAAACCAAAATCAGAGACCTTATAAACCCTTCTTTCAAAGAAATCCACCTTTCAAAGCTATAGAACCTCCCCCAGCTAACCTAAACATTGACTTATAAATTGTAGCATCTGAGTCTTTCTACATGTACCACCAAGAGAATCATTCAGAAAGGTACTACCCTCAATGGGTGTACGTTATGAATTTAATGGCTAATCTATTCCTAGATGAATTCTCCCTAACCAAACAACCCAGTGGAAATAAACACTATTGATTGGGAAATTCATGAGCCACCAAAAGAGACATCCATGATGTTATGGGATTCCAACCACCTAATGCCTTTAAACAACATCGTTGAAGTGCAGGAACCTCTTGTTGAATTCCTGGATGTGCAGACACGAGGTAGAATTCAATCGGTCCAAACTAATCCCACCACTACTCAGTTATCTAGAGGGAATCGCGTGGTCGATCATCCAAAACCCCTATTTTCTTCTCAAAGGAATCCCACTAACATACACATGGAGGAAGCTCCTAAGCTAGACTATAATGTAGTGGAGGACTTGAAGAAGATGAAGGATAATGTGTCGGTCATGAACATGTGCAGGATTCCCCAAAAAAATTATTTTCTATTATAGGCCTTAAAGTCAATAGAAGCCCCTATGACAAGCACTAACCTAGGTGGGGTTCCCTCCACCATAGATTTAAAGAATAAATCGAGTGTTAATTCTTTCTCTTTAGACAAAAGAGGAAAGCATTTTGTCCCTCCTTTCCTTTTAACGTTTGAACTCTTTAATAGAAACCTGCATAATTTCCTAGTCGATTCAGGGGCATCCTCAAATGTCATGCCATTGTCAATCTGCAAGAAATTGAACACAACCCTCTCAAAAGTGATAAACATGTTATAAAAATAGACAAGACTTGGGTAAAGGCTATTGGGGAACTTAAAGATGTCATGATCAGAATGGCTACACACCTGAAATTTGTTCAATTAATATACATAATCGTAGTAGACATCCCAGAGGCCTATGGAATGTTACTTAGTCGATATTGGTCTAAGAAATTAAATGGATACTTTAGTATGGACTGGGATCACCTATGGTTTCCATTAAAGGGACATACAAACATGATTAGGATAGATAGGTAAATATATCTCAAACACACTGTTACTGATTTAGAAGCTCTCAACGAACCCTAGTCGAAATATTTTCCTATGTTAGGAAACTACTCCTGCGACTTTGATTTCATAAATTTCTCCCCTCTCTCATCTGATGTACCTCTCACTCAAAAATATGAAATGACCTTTCAAATAAATCTATTGGTAGCCCCAGAAGAGAGCATCTTATGTCAAGATCCTCTGTCAATAGCAACAAACAATGAAGATGAAGATGAGAAAATAACTAGGCATGAAGAAGTTACTAAATTTCAATCACAAGTTTGGACATTGTATTTTGATGGGTCTAAATCACAAGAAGGGTTGGGAGAAGGATGTATTCTCATTGACCCAAAGGGGAAGAGAAACTTCCTATCCTGTAGACTAGAATTTGAATGCAACAATAGCATTGTTGAGTATGAAGCTCTAGTTCAGGGATTGAAGAAAGCCATATACTTAAACATTAAAGAACTGAAATCTTTTGGAGACTCTGAAATTATCATTAGGAAAGTGAAGAATACTATCCATTGCAATTCACCTCACTTGAGAAATTACCATAAAGAGATACACAAACTAATAAAAAAAATTGAGGCCTTCAACGTTATCATTGTTCCCAGAACAACGAATACTCTTGTTGATTCCTCAGCCACGGAAACCTCGAGATTATCTCCTTTAGAATATTATGAAGCCTCTAGGTTCACAGTGGAACTGATCTACAAGCCTTGGGTGCCTAATAACATTTCTAACTGGAAATTCTTTGAAGGAGATGAACAGATTGTAGACTTCCTGACTAGCTAGGAGAAATTTAATGATTTGGCCATTGATGACAAAGTATTCAAAGAACTACTCACATAATCCAATCTCCACGAATAGAA
>JZKD02S1516135.1:0-10588 GCA_000966675.3 Picea glauca
TGCGGAACATACTATAGCATACCCAGCATCCAACTGAGCTATGCCACATAAATTTTTTGAACTGCATGCAATTAAAATATATACACAAAGAGCTCTTGCATAAACATATATATATAATGTAAACATACAAATACATCTGTAAATGCATAGATTCACATGGAAATAACAATAAACGTATACATGAAGCATATGCAAGAAATACCCATAAATATAAACACAGTTATAAATCATACACTGGATAACCCATAAAATAAACACGTAAATAATAATGCAGGATGTAAATTTATCACACAGTTGACACTTTTCTTGGTAAGAATATCACCAACTGCATGCAGACCTTCCACGAACCTCCCATCCTTAGACCACACTACTCATCACTCTTAGCAGTGGGTCACCCCCGAGATGGGCCTAAACTCCACTCGGCTAAAGGGATTCCTAACCAAGCTGACTAACTCAGACAATAGGAAATACTTCGTCACAGGTGCTAACTCAAACTAACATCCTATAGTCCCTCATTCCCCACATGCTTGTCCCACCCCATGAAGTGTGCCCCTTCTCTGCTCAACAATCCTTCAGCTGCCCCATTTCCTTTCCAGGCTTCAGCAACAAGCCAAATAGGAAGTCTCAGAGTCATGTAGTTGTAGTTTAGCACCTTCAGGAAATCAATTCCCAACAATTCTCTCACCCAGATAATTGCTCATGGGCCTAACACCCTACCTCTTCAATATCGCATGGGCATGACAACCCGTTTCTTCAGTCTAGATCCCAAGCTAACCAGGTACACAAAAACAAGTATGGTTATGGATACAGGTTCAATTACAGTGACATGAGAGTATGGAGGATAGTTGACTGCGTGAGTGAAATATCATGGCATGGTTGGATGGATGACCGAATGATGGGAGGAATGATGGAAAGAATGATCGAAAATGAACTAAGTCCAAACAATATGTATGCATGCCCCCAACTTGACACTTGTCATGTTGGGAGATACTTTGGCCCACTTGTCCCCAACTTTGGAACTTAGGATAAAATAATTACCCATACTTTATAATTTAATAAATATTAATATAATATTCCTTTTTGGCTTAAGCTCACTAGCTTAGCCCTTTTTTCTTACTTTTTTAGCCCCCCCTTTCCCTAACTAGTGGAGTTTAGTCCCCCATACTCTTTTATTGTGGTCGGTCTGCTCGCAATGATGTATTTTATATTAATGCTGAGACATATACAAAAGTAGGCGCATTGGCCTTTAACATCTAGGCTCTCCGGCCTAATAATCTTAAGACTGGCTCACCAGCCTATAAAACACAACATATACACAAAGGCTCCCTAGCCTCAAAATCGCGCACTTAATTTGTTGCGCGGGGTATCTTGGAATGTGCACACTTCATCATTTTACTGCGCAATATATGCATGCACTATGCCATGAAAGGTGCATAAAAAAATGACATCAAACAACTCACCATCTTAAGTACATTTTCATTTACATTACAATTGGGTTCGGCCTAGGGATATTACAAGCTCGACTAACAATCATTGTTTTGAGTGACATTCTTCAGTGTTGTATCCTAAGATTTTGTGGAACTCAAAACATTTTCCAGTGTCCTTCTTTATCTTTCTATTACGCTTCTTTACTTGTGGCTTAGAATGGATGTCTCAATATTGGCCTTCCTTTCTCCATCCCTTGTTATATGATTTAGGGCCACCTTTTCCATGCTTTTGTTGTTGCATATTTCCAAACTTGAACTCCCTCTTATTCTACTGCTTAAATTTATGCTCAGTTTTGACTACATATAAATAAGAAACTCTTAGTGAGAACAAGTCCAAGAAACCCAGATATGTTTGGATGTACCTGTGTATGCCACTATGGTCCTTCAAAACCAAGTTTCCCTTGGAGTCTTTGATACCCAACTTTGAGCGTAAGGCTTGGAAGATGTTAGTGTACTCCAACACCATTGCATCCCTTTCCTGATGCAGAGTTGTCCATCTCATGTATTGGTCATCATATTTTATCACAAGGTAGAACTCCTCCTTTAGGGCATCAACAAAGGCCAACCAAGTGGGCCCTATCCCAAATTCCATCGACTCGTCTTTTTTAAGTCTCCTTCAATAACATTCCCACCAATATTTGAAATGGGGGAGGGATTTAAGGAGAGCAAAGGTGATATTTCAGTGCTAGAAAATTTTTGAATAGAGTAATACCCTTCTAATATATTTGGCCATTTATTCAATGCATCTACATCAATATAGATTTCAAATAAGGGGATATCAAAGTTTACATGTACCTTGAAGGGTTTCACACCTCCAAAATAGTTTTTTGTTGAAGGTGCCTCACTTGTTGTTGACAGTCTTCGAAGGATCTAGATGAAGTTGTCCATCGTCTCATTCCACTTTCATGTGAGGTATTCCTCGAGAAACATTTTGAAAGGATATTCAGCACCTTCATCTCTCTTTTCTTCGGCCATCGAAGTTTGCCTGGGCCTACGAGAGCAGTCTTCCCCAAGTGAAACTATCTCGAGACCCAACTCTCTATACATTGACCTCATCAGGGACATGCACTGAGAAATAACAAGGAAAATGATGCTCTAATATAATACTATTGATCCATATTATATTGAGAATCAAATGAGATACAAAAAAAAACTATAGAAAATAACACAAAAATACAATGAAACTGAAATTATATTGATGAATAAAATAACATAATACTATAGAACACAAACTAGCTAGAATGGTGGTAGCTTATGTTTGAAGAGAAAGAGATGTCAGCTACACTCGTTCGTAGAAAGATAATACAATGAGATGCAAGAATGACCTTTTTAACATAAAGCAAGAAACATAAAGGTCCAAAACCCTAACCCTAGGAGGTGAAGTGTTGGGACAAGTAAATAACAACAGAGGAGAACAAAGGATCTGAAAGCAATGGTGGTGTCTAAAGAAACTCTTGCATTGAAGAAAAAATGGTATTCATGATCCGATGATTATACATATCCAAGGGACTGTCTATAAATAGGTTTGGATATGGAACAAACTAAACAATCGTGGATTTCATTGATTGTAATTTTCCATAAACTGTGGATCTTAAATCCAAAGTGGACATGATTAATGCATTAGTTTAGTCAGTGGTATGACCCAAGGACGGTCGACTCCCTTGATATGAAAAAGTGAGGTTTAACATGGAACCTAATGTTCCAACATCCCCCTATAAACTCAACTTGGAGTAAAAAAAATTACATAGAACACAACTTCCCCCCCTTAATTTTTTATGACTACAAAAGATGATCAAACATAGTAAAACAACACTCTTGAAGAATTTTGGACACCATCACCATCAAAATTGATCAAACACAAGTAATGAAATACTCTGAAGTCATTCATCCAATGCAAAATGCTATCCAAAACATAGTCCTAGTCGTCCATTTGACTAGACAACAAGACATCATGGGCTAGTCGATCGGTTGACTAAGCAAGAAAAACACCAAGATAATCAGTGTTTGCCAATCCAACAATCTTTATCAATGCAACAATATCTGTCAATACAATCATCTATGTTAATCCAACAGTATCTGTATCAAGTAGGTACAATAAGTAGAAACAATATTTCTCATCGAAAAACACTAGTCGATGAAAAACCTAGTTAAAACTCAGTTGGCAAACACCCAGTCAAAAATCCAGCCAACTGTTCCACGGTTATGTCTTTCATGTCTCATATGTAAATATTTGAAAGCATGATTTCCATTCCTTCGGTGTGTATGAAGAGGATGATGACATGGAATAGATTTTTATTCAGGTTAATTAGAGGCTGGAGGCTCAGGTTTTTGGTTTACTTGTATGAGTAGAAAAACCATGCATATCAACAATAATGTCATCTACAACAACATTCTTAAATTCTGGCATCTTAGGAACAACCAACTCATCATTATTTCAACATAATCAAAAATGGGTTTCTCTTCTAGAAAACCTGTTTGAACTCCACCTACAACAAACAAAATTTCCCTGGTTGTAGCAAGGTCATGCATAGGCAAGGAGGCAACACCAACATTATATCCAAGACTTATTCTTGGTGACTTCATCTAAGGGGTAATAGGAACAATAATACCATGTCCATTCTTCCCAATTGCTCCAATATATCCCATCTTGCTCAGTACTTGGGACCCAATACCGGTAGTGTGTTTTTCAAAGTTAGGAGAAACAACACAATCATTAGTATTCTTACAAACAACTAGACTACAATCAATATTCTCAAAGGTGGAAGAGATAATAGGTGATCCTAGCAACTCAACAACAATAGTCTTTTTCTCAACGTTCTATAGTCAACAAACTTCAACTTCAAGGTTATGTTTGTATTATTGTAATCCCTAAAACATCTCATGCTTCTTAGTCAACTTAAGCAACAAGGCCTCATAATCTTCTTTAAAATACTGGTATTCATCAAATATATGGTTGTTATCTACTTGAAGAGGATAATCTTTTTCACAAATCTCATCAACAAAGGCATGTAAGTGGGAAACCTCAGTAGTCAGCTGGGTATTGGTTTCCATCAATTGGTATATTTCCATTTCCAAGGAAACATTTCTATTCACTTATTTCTCTAGATCATTGATAAGATCCAATTTATTTGCAAATTCATCTAAAAAATTTATGGAAAACAGTCTCCATTCTACTCTCTAGGATATCAACCTTCCTGAATTTCTCAACCATAGTAGTCCATTGCATGTTATATTCATTCTTCAACTAATTCTCCAATCCTGCAATCTTTGTCTGCAATATGGAAATAATATACTTTAAGGTGATGACATCATTATGAAGTTGATCAATAGCCTTCTTCTCACTAAGTTCCTACATTCTTCGACCCATCTTAATAAATTGTTCACAGTGCAACAAGTCAGCAATTGAACTTAAATAGGACTGACCTGAAATAGTAAGACTAGTTATCAACAACAAAACATATGAATATAACTTTGTTTAATGTCATAGTGAGTGTGCGAAACAATCAATTGAAAATAAAAAAATTCTTGTGTTGCAATATCAAGGGTCGACTAAGTCAATTATATGTCAATTGAAAATAGAAATAACAAAGGTATTTGATAGGATCAATCGACCATATGCTAGGTGTCTTAGTCGATACAATCTTACTGATACTTTCACAAGGCTATCTTCAAAACTTAATCACATTCAAACCTGCAAATGGTTGTTCAGAATGGGTCAAAAAGTTGACCATAAACAAAGTGAAATGCAATTTATTCAAACTTGCAATTGATGGTGAGCCCAAAGTGTACAATAAAGGGTTATAACTAAGCTAGCGAATTTATTCTCCAACAACGCACGCATCCAGTCGGTGATCTTACTCATGGAGCCACAAAACAAAAGCCTGGGTAGAACTTTGGTTTGAGCGATGCAACATTGATTTGGTCTAGTCAAGGGGTAAGAAAAAACAAGTTGAAGTCAAACCACAGTTGGACTGATCTAGGTGAATCAAGAATGGTCCGTGGTCGAGTCAAGACTAGTTGTCGAACAATGAGCTAGTTAAACAATGGGCATGTAGGTCGAGTTGGTCTGATCCTTGGTCGACCAATAATGAGGTCGACTTCAGTCAAAATAAACCTTAGTCGATTGAAAAACAAACCCCCCAAAAAAGACAAGGGAACCAACAGTGTAGACAGGAAATAACAAGGGTGATCCACTGCCCAATCAAGACACAATGTTCTGAATTTTGTTGACAAACAAAAGAAACCGCCAGACAACAATATTTTTGGTGAATCGCAACCCACAAACAAGAAATACATCCAGTGAATCGTGCCCACAATGATCAAAGACAAATTTCATCTATACACATCGAAATATAATTCCATTGTTCACAAATGAAGAATCATATTCTCAAACATATATTAATCCATAATGGCTTCACCATTGTCTCAACCTCATTCGTGTTTTCTTTGTGAACCTGAGATCACAAACCCAACTACTCTGATACCATGTTGGGACAAGTAAATAATTGTAGAGGAGAATAGAGGATATGAAAGCATCGACGGTGTCTAAGGACATTGTTCCATTGAAGCAGAAATGATCTTCATGATCCGATGATTAGATGGATCTGAGAAACCTTCTATAAATAAGTTTGGATATGGGCCAAACCAAACAACCATGAATCACATCGGTTGTAACTTTCCATGAAATGTGGATATGGAATCCAAAGTGGAAACAATCAATGCATTAGTTTAGCCAGTGGTTGGACCCAATAAAATTCAAATCCCTTGATCCCAAAAGGTGAGGTTTACCGATGAACCCAATGTTCCAACATGAAGCTCCAAAAGGTTTGTGGGCCTCAAAGTGGTTAGTTGATGGGTCAACTTCCTAGGGGTGAAACTTTTGCATACAAAATATGTTTGTGGCGTTTAGTAACTCATTGAAAAGATATAATCAAGAAGTACAATTATTGGTGGGGCCTATAAATTCCAAGGCAAAACTAGGCCACCCAATGGACAAAAAACATTGTTTAACACCTTGAAACGACCTTAGAAGTTGAGGGCCCAAAAATCATATCAAAAACGTCCAATATGGAGAACTGTTATGATCCAGTGGAAGATGTGGGTTCTTACAGATATCCACCTATATGATTCGTCCCCCTTTAGGAAGCAATGGTCCTCATTGCTTCAAGTTCCCTTGGGAGATGGGGAAACGTTTGCTCAATCTAAACCTTGGTGATCCACTTGCCTTGTTGAAGTAGTTGTTTTTCTTTGACAACAATATAGAGATGTATGTTATGCTGGTGGGAGCCATTCATCCTATTTTCCATGATCCAATCCATTGGATCTTATGCAATTAATTGGGGATTGAGTTATGGAGGGGACAATTTCTCAACCACCTTCAAGGTGTCCAGTAGAGGTGGGAAATATGATCAAAGCGACTTCACATTAAATACTAGGTGCAATCCAAGGAAAAGAGGAATACTCAATTTAAAATAATTGTCACCCACAACCGTTTTGATTGTGTAAGGCCCATATCATAGTGGTCTAAGCTTCATGCAGGGCCCATGACACGCTCTTTCTATAAATGCAACCACACTTTGTCACCAACCTGAAACTTGTGAGGAACCTGATGTTGGTCATGTCACTGCATATACTTTCCATTGAAATTCTCCAAGATATCATGAAATTGTTGTTAGAGGTGCTAGATTTGTTAAACGAATTTTGTTGCTCTGTATGCCTCAGTTTGAGCATGGGAAAACTTTATCGGGGAAGCTAGAATGGGAAGAGCTACATCAATGGGGGAAAATGGTTGGAACCCCAAGCATAGCTAAAAAGGGCTATGGCCAATGGATATTTTGAGGGATATGTTATATATTTGTTGAACATATGGGAAGCTCTCATGCTATGTACATGGATGCTTGGAGTTGTACATGTGTGAGATATGCACAATCATCATGTTGATCGCCTCTATTTTTCCATTTGTTTGGGGATGAAAGGCAGCCGATTTGGTAAAATTGGTGTCCATTAAAGACCATAGGATGGAACAAAATTTGTTGAGTAATCTATTGTTCCTATCTAATATGTTGGTCCATGGTCGCCCAAAATGAACCCAAACATGCACAAAGAAGAGTTTAATAGTGGCCATAGTCATGATACTATTTTTATAGGGTATCAAAATAGTCATTTTAGAGAATCAATCGATGACCACAAAAACATAATCATGAACATGTTTGGTGGAGGAAAACCCTGACATGAAATCCATGGATATGGACTCCCAGGGATTTTCTAGTGTAGGGAGAGGAATTTACATCCTTTATTTCTTTATGGACATCTTAGCAATGGCATAGGTCGTGCATGAACTATTGTCTTGGATGATGTCATGTGGAAGCTTGGGTCAATACAAATGTTTTTGAATAGTTGTTAATGACTTCTCCAGCCTGATGTTCCCTACCACCTGACTGTAATGTACCTCCCAAATCATCTTTGCATGCTCACTTGAAGGAACACAAAGATGGTCAAGATAACACAAGAGTGAATTCTGGAGGTGGAATACTGGAACTTGTTTCTCAACACTCAGGGTCTGATAAGTAGTAGTGAAGTCAAAGTCATTTTTGTATAATTATGTCCACCCATAGGTATCATGCTGATAGGAATTAAGAACTATGGTGAGGACCACAATTGGGGGCTAATTGAGGAAGACAACAAAATGGTTGGCATTGCCCTTCTTGTACTTAATATTTAGCTGGAATTTTTGTAAGTATGTGGAACATTTTTTATGGTGGTCGTTTCATATATTTCCTTGTGTCTACATGTATTGCAGAGGCTTTTGATCAATGTGGATAATTGTTTCCTTTCCCATAATATAATTCTTCCATTGTCGACATTCTTGCACAATGGAGTACATCTCTTTGTCATAGGTGGGATACTTGTGAACAACATCATATAGTGTCTCACTATGATAGGAAATTGGATGTCCCTGTTGAGTGAGGATGGCACTGATATTATAGTTAGAAAAATTTGTCTCAATATCGAATGGTTGTTGTAGATTTGGTAATGTGAGGAGTTGTGCAGAATGGAGGCAGTGTTTTAGATCCTGTAATGAATTATCTTGTGATTCAGGCCAAGAAAAATTGGGTTTATCTCCCTCCTTTGTCACTTGAATTAAGGTCCAAGCTATATGAGAGAAACCTAATAAAAACATGCGATATAAGTTGGTGAGGCCCAAGAAGTTGCAGAGCTCTATCAGAGTCAAACTATATGAGAGAAACCCAATACAAACCTACGATAGAAGTTAGTGAGGCCCAAGAAGTTGTAGAGATCTATTAGAGTCTTCAACGTTGGCCAATCACGAATGACCTGGTTCTTGGATAGGTCCACATGAACCCCATGTTCATCCATGATGTATCCTAAGTATTGGATTCTTTGCATGTTGAATGATCATTTCTCTATATCAGTGTATAACTTGTGTTGTCGCAAGGTGCTCATGACCTATTGAATGTGCTACAAACACTTTTCCCTGATCTGACTAAAGATGAGGATGTCATCCAAATAGACCACCATCCATCATCCTCATGGATTTTGTTGGAGCATTAGTCAAGCATAAATCCATGACCAACCACTTAAATATGCCTTCTTTAGATTTGAAGGTTGTCTTCCATACATCAATTGATTCTATCTAATTCTAGTGATAGCTCGACTTAATATCGATCTTGTTGAAGAACTTGGCACCCTTGACATGATCAAGAACATCATCAATATGGGGGATCAAGTATCGGTTCTTGATAGTGATTTTATTCAAGGCTCTATAATCAATACAGAGCCACTGCATTCCATCCTTCTTCTACACCAACACAATTGGACTCCCACAAGGTGAGGATCTTGGTCGAATGTGTCCCATACAGATGAGCTTGTGAATTTGATGCTTTATTTCCTCATTCTCCAAAAGGGAGAATCTATATACAGGAACACTGGGAAAGGGAGCACTACGTATCAAATAAATGGGATGTTTGACTTGGTAGTGCAGAGGCACCCCTAAAGGTGAAGGAAAGTGGTCTATGTATTCGTCTACAAGCTTGTCCACCTGTTTTTGTTGTGTAAAAATACCATGTGTTGAAGTTGTGGTGTTCATAGTGACCTTTCATTCCCCTTCTCACCTAACCATGAAGAGGACAAACTTTACAGCATGTGAGATTAATTTTCGGCACTATTTTACCGATATAAATGTGATTTCAATAGTCAAAACTACCTCGGGTACCTGTAGGGCTGACCCCCTAGAGTGATAATGACACTATGGAGTTGGAACTCATAAAAAAAAAGATGTTTCCACATATAAGTTTGTCCTAAAATAACATCACAAACTTCGAGTGGGGAAACATCACACATTATCTCATCTTTTAATGGCTTGATGTCGTAGGACATGCGACATTTATGGATGACATGAAGGTCTCGTCCCTGTCTCAACCAACCAATGGAGTATGGTTGGGGGTGTGGAAAAAATAGCAGCTTCAATATCTTGATGACCTCAGCTAAGATCAGGTTCTTTTGGATCCCACTATCAATAATGAAATGCAATGGGGTTCCCTTCACCCACATATGTGAATGGAAGAGGTTCTCCCCTTCTTCAATCTTCTTTGACTTGTCTAGTTGGATATTTATAGTTGTGATGTTAGCGCTAGGTTCTGCATCGATGATATGATTTCCTTTATCATGATCTGAATTAGATTTTGAGTCAAAGTCTGATTCTTTTTATTTAAGCTCAACCAACAATGACTATTTTGAGCGGCATTCATTAGTTTTGTGCTAGGGGATTTTGTATAACTCACACCATTTTCCAATGTCCTTCTTCTTCTTGACGCTGCCCTTCTTTTCATGTGGCTTGGATTGGATATATTGAGGTTCAAATTCCTTTCTCTATCCCTTGTTCTATGATTTAGGGCCACCTTTGTGATGCTTTTATTGTTTTGGATTTGTAAACTTGAACTCTCGCTTATTCCGTTGCTTGAATTTATGCTCAATTTTGATAGAATATACATAAGTGGCTCCCAATGAGGAGATGTCCAAGAAATCCATATTTTTTTGGATGTACCTATGTAGGCCACTGTGGTACTTCAGAATCAGGTGCC
>JZKD02S1516146.1:0-10588 GCA_000966675.3 Picea glauca
AAACCCTAATTCCTTAACCGGAAATAGAAAACCATCGGCAAAAAACCATGTGCCGAAAAACCACCTAAATATCATGTGGTCCCAGAAATATGTCGTCCCAGTAATATGTCGTCCCAGAAATAGGTCGTCTCAGTAATATTTCGTCCCATAAATATGTCATCCCGGTGCGGAAAAAAAATCCGGGGGCGCTGCCCCCGAACCCCCGCGCGGGGGGCTCCACCCCCCTATGCGCCCGGTGCAAACGCTCAGACACTACTACTCGTGCAAAGAATATAACACATACACAACACCCCCGAGCACCTTGACCTTGACAGAGAGAATAATTGCAGTAGCAAATCAATAGATAACCAAGGCTAATGCACCAAGCAAAGATAACCAAGACTGATCAGAAAGTCCAAACCAAAAAGACCGAAATTTCAGGTTGTAGTAACTGCAGCTACAGCTGCTCCCCAGACTTGTGCACCACTGGATTTATGCAGTTGTGACTTGTGTGTGTCAAATGAGCTCTAGCACATTATATTTATATTTCTCTCTCCGGTATGTCTAGACCGACATCTCTTTCTGGCAGCTAAAGACTTAATATAAAATATTCTCTTTAGCCGACTTTACTTCTAGGGTTATGTCCAAGTCTTTTAGGGTTCTTCTTGCTTCCTAGAATATTCTAATCTCATCAAAGGTCACAAGTGGAGGTTAATACCTCCCACAACTACCATAATATTAGCACTCCCTCCTATCTAGGGAGGTATAAGAAAGGAAATGGTCTTGAGCACAAACAGGCCATTCAACTGATAGCATCATCGTAGCCACACGGGTTATCTCATGATCAAATCATAAGAACCATCATCATTATCCAACTGGATAATCTCCATGACAATCAGTACAATGTCATCTGATAGAACACAACTATGTCTATCCATAGTAGTACATAACTACTATCTAGTGGTGCACAACCATACCAAGTAACACACAGGTACTAACCAGTGACACATAGTCACAATTAGTGGAACACATCCACCACAGTAGTATACAACTATTGTCCAGAGACATACAGTCTCTACAATAGTCGTATCATTTTATATCAACCTACATAAACAATATCATGATACAAGTTGAGTCATCTAGGCCATTCTTCCACTCACATCTATGAGATTTGGAAGAGCATCTTCTATCATACAGTAAAAGCATCAACCATGGGCTATCTGGACTATTCTTTCCAAGCATGGAAGAATAATTGTCCCATATTTTTTATCCTAGACCATTCACCTAACTGGTCCATTCCTCCGACACTAAGCATAGTGAAACCTGGATAGAATGAGTCTTCCCTAGGGAATGCATATCCTTGATTGTTGAACCTGGACCATTCACCTAATTGGGCCATTCCTTCGGCACTAAACATAGTGAAACCTGGAGAGAATGATTCTTCCCTAGGGAAAGATTGTCCCGACCATTTCCTAAGGAAATGATTGTCCTGCACCAACCTCTAAAACGAATCATTATTCGAAACTTCTCACAACTGTGAACTTCAAAAGAATGACTTCCCGACGAGGTGGGCCATTCTACTTGACCACTACTGAGAGTGACTGCCCAAAAGAATGATTGTACTAGACCATTACCCCACACTGGCCATAAGGGGAATCGTTGTCTATGGTACATCAGCAATCTATCATACCATTTTCATTACGAAAATGATTGTCCAATCTGGACCATTTTCTGAACTGGAAAATGCATGTCCGTAAGAAATCTCAAACCACTTTCTGAACTGGAAAGGAACTACCCATCCTGGACCATTTTCCAAATAGGAAAATGACTATCCATAAATCAATGATATATCAATGCTCCCTCCCAACCTGGAGAGCCATCTCTTCCTTTTCAGCTAAGGGAGTTATCTCCACGATCCCCAACTTGTCTCGAAAGTATGCAAACTTTATCCTAGACAAAGGCTTTGTCAAAATATCTCTTGTTTGCTCATCTGTGGATATATATTGAAGCTTCACTTCTCCTTCCTGGACTTTATCTCAAATAAATTATTATTTGATCTCAATGTGTTTTGACCGTTCATGAAACACTGGGTGTTCGGATATCCTTATACAACTCTGATTGTCATAGTATATTATGGTCTAATCTGTAACCTGATCAAATAATCCAGAAATCAACTTTCTTAGCCATACTGCTTTTTTACATGCCTCACATGTTGTGATATATTATGTTTCTGTTGCAATGAGTGGGACAGACTTATATTTCCTACTGCCCCAAAATATCATAGCGGAGCCCAAGCTTAAACACATCCCTGAAGTACTCCTTCTATCTTCTGCACTCCCTGCCCAATCTGAATCTGTGAATCCATGAAGTTTTATATCACTGGATGAGGTATATCTTAAACCATAGTTTAGCATCCCACGAATATATCTTAGGACATGATTTTCAGCTATCCAATTCTCATGTGTGGGTTCCACCTGGTACTGGCTTAGGTTGTTTACAACAAAGAAAATATATGGTCGAGTATTCACTAAATACATTAATGACCCAATCAATTGTCGATATAGGGATGGGTCTACTGGATCAGAGTCTAAGTCTCTTACTTTCCTTATATCTGTGGTCATAGGAGTGTCCATGGATTTGTAATCCATCATTCCAAACTTCTGAAGAATCTTCACTGCATACTTTCCTTGTCCAAGGAATACTTCACCACCCTTCTGCCATATTTCTAGTCCCAAGTAAAAATGCATGAGACTGATGTCTTTCATATCGAACTCGAAAGCTAGTTCCTTCTTACACTGGATGATGAGAGACTCTTCACCTGTCAAGAATAAATCGTCGACATATAGTAGTAGAATCACAATTTTGCAGTAGAGATTTGGATCTGCATTACTCTTGGAGAAACCAAGTCTTATTAAGTAGATGTCTATTATGACATACCAAGCTCTTGGAGCTTGCTTGATTCCATACATGGATTTCTTTAATCTGCAAACATGAGTGTCTCTGGAATGTACTGCAAATCCTTGAGGTTGTTCAATGTATACTTCCTCTTCAATTTCTCCATTGAGAAAAGATGTCTTTACATCCATCTAATGTAAACTCCATCCCATGGAAGCAACAAGAGACATAATGGATCTAATAGAAGTATATATGGAAACAAGAGAAAATGTCTCTTCATAATCTTCTCCCTCCTTCTAGGAGAACCCTCTAGCTACGAACCTTGATTTGTATTTGTCCACGCTTTCATCTGCTGCATGTTTGATCTTATAGACCCATTTTTAAGTTACTACTGATTTTTCTTTTGGTCTAGGCACAATTTCCCATACATCATTTTTCATGATGGACTGGTGTTCTTCTGTCATGAATTCTTTCCATTGTTTCTTCTGAGATGCCTCTTCAAATGTGGTGGGTTATTCATTTAGAAGCTTTGTCATACATGTTGCATAGTTGGAGAATCTTTTGGGATTTTTTCTTTTTCTAAAGGTGCCACTTGGGGCTTTGAGTCTTTCTGTATCTTGTAGAGTAGCTTCAAGCCAAGCTAGATGTTTCTTGGTTTTGGGTACAACGACTAATTCAATAGGTTCACATGGTTGCACTGGATGATCTAGTTGTTTTGTTTCTTCATTCTGACTTTCTGGAAGACATGTGTTTTCTTCTTTAGGCTCTTCATACTCTTCTTCTTCTATAGTTTCTTTTATGGATTTATTGAAAGCCATCTTTTCATTGAAGGTTACGTCTCTGCTGACTTCAACCTTATGTTGTTCTAGGATATAGATTTTGTAGGCTTTGGATGATTCATTGTATCCCACAAATATGCCCTTATTTCCTGAGGGTTCTAATTTCTTCCTTTTATCCTTGGGGATGTGAATGTAAACAGGGCATCCAATGATTCTTAAGTGTTCCACATTAGGTTTCTTTCTTGAGAAGGATTCTTCTGGAGTCATATCCTTCAATATGTGGTGGGGACTTCTATTCTGAACATATATTGAT
The DNA here is from genome assembly GCA_000966675.3 of Picea glauca. Taxonomy (NCBI): domain Eukaryota; kingdom Viridiplantae; phylum Streptophyta; class Pinopsida; order Pinales; family Pinaceae; genus Picea; species Picea glauca. The sequence goes on from JZKD02S1516146.1 coordinate 3,967, forward strand.
GTCATGTTTGCTTCTCCCCACAAATACATACATAAACCTTGATCGTTCATTAGTGCCTTCACAGTTTCTTCAATAGATTTGTTCTCCTTTTTTCTACACCATTTTATTGAGAATTATGAGGAACAGTTAGCTCCCTCCTAACCCCTGTCGATTTGCAAAGGGAAACAAATTCCTTGAATGTGTATTCTCCTCCATTATATGTTCTCAAGGTCTTGATTTTCTTGTTTTTGAGGTTCTCTATCTCTGCTTTGAATTCTTGAAACTTGCTGAAAACTTTGTCCTTTGTCTTCAAGAGATATAACCAAGTCTTTCTTGAGTACATCTATGAAGATTACATAATAAAGATAACCTCCTAGAGGTTTGATTGGCATCGGACCGCAAACATCTAAATGTATTAGATCTAGGATTTCCTTAAATCTATTATTGCTGCTTGAGAATGGTTTCTTTACATTCTTACCAAGATCACATCCTTTGCAAATTCCTTCATGTGTAGATTGTAGTTCTGGTATTCTTTCAACCATCTTTTCGAGGAAAGGTAATGTTTGATAGTTGATATGAGCATACCATCTATGCCAAAGTTCATTGGGATTGACTTCATCATGTACAAGAGCTTCATCATTTCGTTCTAGTAGTATGTATAGTCTTCCTTCACGGGTTCCAATAACTCTAGTGTTCTCTATGTTGGAGTCTCTAGACCAAGATAATACTTTTCCATCTACAAAGGCTATTCTATTTCCTTTGTCTTCAAGGAAATATATGGATACAATATTCTTTTCTAAACCAAGTGCTTATAAGACATTGCTCAAATGAACATTGTCACATGTTTTCAATTTGACGAAGGCTTGACCAATTCCTTCGACTGGATAGGTGTTCTTATCTCCAAGTTCTACCTTGTAGGATGTCCTCTTTTCATTTAGATTAGAGAGTCTGACTTGGTCTCCTATAATATGCCTGGAAGCTCCACTGTCAATTATCCACATGTCATCTTCAAGAGTTCCTGTGAGAGCTGAATAGTGTAGATGATCCCTCTTTTCATTCATGATTTATGTTGACTGATAACTAGTCAAACTTTGACTTTGACCCAAAATATCAACCTTGATGTGTTTGCCTTATGAGAGTGCCAAGAGGTGCATTGAACTAAGGCACACTAGAATATATTCTCCTTGAGTAAGGTGTTCCATCATAAGGTGTTGGGAAAGAGTTTTAGGGTTTTGCAACTACACCTTCTAGTAACCCTAGTGGCAGTGCTTCAATAACTGCACCTACTAGAAACCCTAGCGGCAGTTCTTCAATGAGATTGATAACCTTATGGCTTAGCTTCCTTCCAGTGGTTAGACTAAATGAAGGAGGTGTGGGCCCATAACCTGTTAGAAAAGTGGGTGTGCTCATTTAACCATAGACAATATAGCAATATTGTCACCCAACAATATGCACGAATGCCACCCCCGAGCACCTTGACCTTGACAGAGAGAAGAATTCAGGTAGAAAATCAGTAGCCAACCAAGGCTAATGCACCAAGCAAAGATAACCAAGACTGATCAGAAATTCCAAACCAGAAAGACGAAAATTACAGGTTGAAGTAACTGCAGCTGCAGTTGCTCCCCAGACTTGCGCACTACTGGATTTCTACAGTTGTGACTTGTTTGTGTCAAATGAGCTCTGGCGCCTTATATTTATATTGCTCTCCCCAGGCTATCTAGATCGACTTCTCTTTCTAGAGGCTAAAGACTTAATATAAAATATTCTCTTTAGATGACTTTACTTCTAGGGTTATGTCCAAGTCTTTTAGGGTTCTTCTTGCTTCCTGGAATATTCTAATCTCATTAAAGGTCACAAGTGGAGGTTAATACATCCCGCAACTACCATAATATCAAAATATAAATGGTCGATCACTCGACCCACTGTTTCCATATGTTGGTCGACCGCCCAACTGACTGATTCTAGGAGAAGTGTGATGAACTATCATAACCTGAGGTTCCAAAACTTATAGTAGCATGGATAGTCCCTCATATTCATCTTTCTCCCTCAAAGGTTCCTTTTTTTTTTTCCTTTCGTGCTCTCAATTTCTCCCTGATCTAATTCCTCTCACTACATTCTTGGATTAGCTTCTCCTTATCTTAAAATTTCTTGCAAAGTTTTGGGTACAACTTTCATTTTGATTCTCAAATTGTTGTTTGTTCTTTATTCAGTTTCTCTAGAACCTTGTGTTCTATTTTCTTTCCTTGATTTTCTCGAGTTCTTGTTTTTTAAATGATCATTTTTTAATCACATCCTAAGCCTAAAGAAAATCTCAAAAGAGAAACACACTTGTTTAAGATCGATTGGTCAAGTGAGAGGAGGTGGAACACATAATATTTCAAAAGACAATGTTTTTCAAAATGGGTTGATGAAGACATCAAGCTAGGAGGAATGCAAGTATGAAATGAATGTTGGACTCACCCTAACAGCATGACTCGATGGTGTTCTGTAGCGACAATCAATCAAGTCGTCGGTGTCGTCCTTAGGCAATAGTAATGTGTGTGCACTCACACTCAATTGCATCACCTGACACAACCATCAGGTGTCGGATGAAAACCCCCGCCAAAGAGGTAACGAAAAATGTTGAACTGATACCAAGGCATCACAGAAATGAATCCTTAAAGCTGAGCCATCATCCGATAAAAACCACAAGTCAATCAAGGTCGTCCATTTGTTAACGAAGAAGGATTTCTCAGAGCTTATCTCGCAATCCACGTAGGATGCCACCTCAACTTTCATAAAAGACATGTAGGATGCCACATCATCATCTGTACAACCACGTCAACTTTTGCATCCACCTTTCAGCCATATCACTAGCCACATAATATGCCACATCATTGTCTATATTATGCATGTCATCTTGCCACGCCACTCATCATGATACGATCTCATCACCCATCAAGGGGTTTCAATAAGTGCTTTTGGAAGTCTCCACTTGAATGCGTCGACGTCGATGAACTCATTGTGCATCAGTTAGATAGGCCATCCCATCCAGTTTTTAGGCCAATACTCGCACCTGATGCCTGATGGGATCTTACATATGAAACAATGCCAATTGTCAAATTAAAAGGGTGGACTAAATTTGGACCATTAAATCACTAACCTTATAACTCGCCTTTCCTCATGAATTTAGTAGGACCATCGACACGTCAATTGACTAGTCCACCAATCCGACGTCGACATGCCCTGTTTTATTCGCCACATCAATCATCCATGTCACTAGCACACATGCTAATCATACATCACCATTGTAAGATTTGGAACATTTGTAACTAGATCAGCGTTGAGGTTAAGTCATAAATGGTTTTCTCCCAACACCTAAACCCAATGAGCACAAAGCGCGCCAAACAAAACATTTCGAAATTCGTCGATGGTCACCTCCACCCATTGAATCAGCCATTAAAGGATGGTGGAGGGTACATCCATTATATTAAACATAATAATGTTGTGATATCCTTCCCCGTGACTTGATATTTGGTAGATTAAACCATGTTTTTCCTCAAATTTGTTTCATTGTTAACTTAGCAAAAGATCGGTTGTCAATGTGTGCACCTGCAACCTCGTTCTTGTTCTGGAATTTGAAGATTGTAGCTTTATTTCACCTGCTATTCTAAGAAACTTTATTGACCATTAATCACACACCAATCATTTGCTTTCAAGTAAGCGTTGTTTCAATTTTACTCCAGCATCACTTGGTGACAGGTATGATTAATTTTGTGTAATTGAGTTTTAAGAACATCATTGTGGAATTTACTTACCTTTAATGTGTTGTTTGAAGATACAATGCCTTCCAGAGAGCTCATGCATAGAGAACTCCCAAGAATTTGAGGACGAGGTTCGAGGATTTTGAAACTAGTTCCAGTTATGTGCCTCCACAAGCGGAAGAAACCCCCACATCTAAGAGCGATGAACCTCTTATCAGGATACCCCTTAAGAAGATTTAGACGTTGGTGCCACCATTCGTGGATACAGAGCCATGCATAGGAAGTGGAGCCTCCACCTAGGTGCCAATTCCATATTGGAATTATTTGTTTACTAAGTTTAATAATGAAGACTACCCCGATTCAACCCCCCATAGTAATTTGGATCTTGGGGAAGTGAATGATACAGTTTTCCCAGCAATTAGGAAATATCTGCTACACTTTGTAGCCTCAATATCCCCATTTATGCCATGTGTGGAATTGATAAAATGGGTTATCATCCATCCCTATGCCTAGAATTGTAGGATTGTCAATGACAAGAGTGAATGTATTGTTTCCTTCCTCCCTCAAGACGTCGGTGCCTATTATAAATTTCCATAACCTAACAAGTCTCTCACTAAATAATTTATGATTTTCTTCTATGAGAAGTATGACACCGGCAGGATACTGGGAAACTAGTGGAAGGAGGATAAAAAAGAAATTAATCGATCCTCGTGGAGATATGCCATCACTGGTCTAAGAGAACCCTACATGTATGCAATGATTCTTTTGTGCAGATTGTATGGGGAAAGAAATTGTTCCCAAATCTATGAAGCCTAGTTTCCATTGGCGTACCATGTAGATATGTGGGGGAGAAAGTTTAATTAGGGAGGTATCATTTCCAAGAAACTTATCCTAAGAATCATTCAAGCCCAGTCACTACATCTTAGCACTCTCCCTTGTGTCTCATATGGTGTAATTCCTCCTGGATGTGTTGTGTGCCAAAAACACCTTCCGAGGTCTATCACTCAGTTGGCAGGTCTTTGAGCTCCTAGTACGTGTATTTCAGCATGTTATGGGAGAGAAAGTATATGAAGTTTTACTCCCAAATTTGTGACTTATTCATGGTCGGGATCTACTTTCTAATCTTTGGGTAAGAATTCCCTAGGATATCCAAGCAAGATAAAAAAAAAAAATCTTGGCATGTATAGGAAATTGGTATCTAGAGGAGAAACACGTGTACATTCATATTTGTGGGGCCACTAGTCCACTTCACTTGTTGCCAAATTGTGTTCCTGATAGGCTTGTGGTTGGAGAAATCTGTGACCAGTCTATCATGTAGGGATTCAATGCCTCCTTGGTGAAGGACAAAAAGATACTTTTCATCCCTTATTGTTTCCAAGTAGGATATTATGTGGTAAAGGACACAAAGCATGTAAAGCAAGAGGGACAAGTGCATCTAGAGTATAGATTCATGACTAGGAGATTGAGGAAGCATGACCCCAAGGGTTTGGTTCTTAGGTATGTTGAGCAGGTGTCCTTAAGCTGGCCATATTCCCATGAGAAATGGAAAGAGGAGATATTCACTAAGGATGCCCAAGAATGGAAAGAGGTGGAAAAGAGGAAAGCTCACCCAAAAATAAGTGTTTTTGTCTCCCTATCTCTTGAGAAGGAGATAAAAATGGTCAATCAAGGAGACTCTTCTAGTAAGGAAGCTAACAAAGAGAAAAAGGAAGAGGAAGAGAGGCTTAAAGCAGACAAAGAGAAACATGCCCTACAAGCAAAGCGGTAAAGGATTCTAAGAGAGAAGGAAGAACAAAGGAGATTGCATAAAGAACAAATTAGGGGGAAAATATGAGGAGGATGCAGCCCAGAAATTGCTTATAGAACAAAGGGAAAAGGCACAAAAGGAACAAAGGAAAAAAGAGTACATAGAAAAGAGGGAAAAGGACCAAGAGGAAAATGCATGATAGAAAGAAGAAGAGTCAAAGAAAAAGAAAGAATGGGAACAAGTTGATGATATTTGAAAGATTCAAGAAGAAGAAGAAAAACAAAGGAAGAAAGAGGAGCTAGATCAGATAGAAACAGAAAAGGTTGAACAAGAGCAGAATCTCAAGGAAAATCAAGAAAATTTTGTCGTTGTTGTGAATCGTATTGAAGTGATTGATTTGAAAAAGGTGAGGAATAGGTGGTCAAGAATGATGTCCCCATCATCAATGAAAACGTGAATAAAAAGGAACCCCCAGCGAACCTAGTAGGTGAGAAGAAGGTGGAAGCAAGAAATGACAACAGTGAGCATGATACTCACTAAGAAAAAGAAAACACCTCAGAAACCAACAGTGAAAAAGATCAAGATCCACCTGGTGGACAAGACTTAGAGGTACCCTTGTCTGGAATCCAAGGAGGAAACACATATGTCCAAGACATGCAACGTGATAAAGATAGTGAGAAAAACCACAATGTAAATAGTGGTAATAGTACAGGTGTTGGGAATGTAGAAAACAAACAAGAAAACAAGGAAGACATTAGAACTACTCCTAAGCAGAAGTCGGAAAAGGATAAAGAGGTTGAGAATCTAGATGAGAGATTATCGAATGGCTCATCAGTTGAAGGGGAGAATAAAGGAGAAGAGACTCAAGATAAACCCTCGTATACATCCACAAATGAAGGCAAGCGTGGTGAACAAGACAAATATGAAGATAAAGACTCTCCAGGCAAAGAGAAAGCCAAGGATCATGTCTCAAAGCACTTCTATACCCCTGGAAGTGTAAGTAACATCCTTTCTTGGGGTGATCATCCCATCCCTCAACTAGCAAAGGAGGTGGTTGATTTAGAGTCTTTCGCCTATGACAGAAAGAGAATATCTATTGTAAGAAAGACTCAAAGGAAGAGAAAGATTGCACTGGACAAGAGTGTATTGTGCA
>JZKD02S1516157.1:0-10587 GCA_000966675.3 Picea glauca
GAGTTTTTAATTGCATGCATTGATTAACCATTGGGAAACTTAAACGAAAGAACGAGAAAAGAAATGAATTATGCAGCCATTAACATAATTTTAGATCTGAAAAACAATGAAAACAACAAACCATAATGCACAGAGGTTGATAACGGAGTTCGACAACTTTGCCTATGTCTCCGGGCCTTTTTCTCTATGAGGGAGGCTTCTTGATTTCTTTTCAAAAGCTTATTAGTACATCTTTACAATTCCCATTGGCTTCTAGACTGATCTGGTCTTGTTCTCCATGATCTCTAGAATCTTGCACAACTTACGGCACTTGAAACGGATGTCCCGAGCTCTCAGAAATCGTCCGACATCATCTCTACCTCAACAGCTCCTCTGCCTCAAACTGGCTTTATCTTGGCCTTGCATCAGCATATATGCTCTGAATTGCTCTTCAAAAGCCTACCAAATGCTCTCAAACTCTGACCAAATGGCCTCAACATGGCCTTGGTTAAATAATTGGGAAAGTTGGTTTCAATCTCCAACTTCCTCCCAAAATTTAGGCTCTAAAAAAGCCCAATAACCCCCAATTACATTAATAATTGGTTTAATTACATTAAAAAAATCAAAAGTGGTTATGAAACCCACTTTTAAACTATATATTAGTTTTAAAACGGGCTTTTAACCCCCCAAGGCTGGGCGCGCCCCTTTAACGTGGTCATATAGTTGTTGATACGGCCAAGCGCTGGCCTTAACCCCATTCATGCCCGCACCTGGTCGCATTGATAACCGCCCATAGGGCCACGGGCTTGGGCTTGACAGTTTGATAACCGTTTAAACGCCAACTAATTGCATATGCGCCCATATACACATAATCGTAAACCATGTAACCGTGCAACCGTCGGCTTAAAACATGTGGTCATATGTTAATTTAACGGAACCGCGGGTCTGGGCTAAGCCCCGGCCCGACCCCCGGTGCAATACACAACAACACCAACTTAATAGTATTATTGTCCGCTTTCATAACAAGTCCCGCCATGTGGCCTGTTGGCCCGACGTACTTTGCCAAGGCGTTGATACACCCGGAGGTCTTGAGTTCGAGTCCGGCCCAAACCATAAACCAAATTTTACATTGAAAACATTAAACCAATGACACGGTGCCACGTGGCAGCCACTGGTTGGGCCATGTGGCACCTTACCATTCGCCTAAAAGATGCCACATGTCAAACACCGATTGGTCCAAGTGCCAGACACGTCACTTAACCGTACTGCCCAGTCGACCTTGCCACGTCATCGCCGTACGGTCCAGTCACTTGTTGCGTCAGCCTGCCACGTCACTGGATGACGTCACCCTGCCACGTGTCACCCTTCCAGTGGTGACACGTGTCACTTCGGGATTGGTCCATCTGCGTGTCGAAAAGTCCATATCAGCCTGACACGTGTCACGCTCTAGAGTTGCCACGTGTCCTGTACGGAATCTGCCACGTCATCGTACGGACCTGCCACATGTCGTCCTCTGGTGCTGCCACGTCACCTGTACGGACCTGCACGTGTCGCACGTACGGACGTGCCACGTGTCGCTGTACGGACTGTACAGTCAGCATTCCAAAATTTTACCTGTTTGGCTCGGCGGACAGAATGCGATATCTTCTTCATACGGACTCCGTTTGACATAAAAATTATACCACCGGAATCAGGAAGACGAGACAGACGCAATGGTGTTGGTTTCGTCGGATTCCAAGCACTTTTGTTTTTGAGCATTTTTCATGCCCTGACAGTCTTCTGAATCTGATTTCGGATCACCCGATAAATGGTAGATTGCGTACACTGAGATACCCAATTTGCACCCTAATTTACTCAAAATTTGAAACCTAATTTAAAAATTTAATCCACTAGAAAGGAATAGGAGGGGAAGAGGAATTACCTGGTCCAGGCAGTTTCTGATTTCATCACATGACGCTCCTGCAATCACCAGTTGAAGATCGGAAGTAATTTGGTCCAATTTTCACTATTTGTGTAAAAAATCAAAATGACAGTAATTTTTGGTTTTGTTACTATTTATAACAGTTTTTAACCACTTTCTATAGTTTTGAGTCATTTTTTCGCCTACTGGACTAATACAGAAGTGGATTGAGTTGGTTTTTTTAGTTTTCACCAGGGATTCTTATGGATTTCAATGTTATGTTGGTCGTTCATAACCACAGGAAGGTACTTTCACTACCCAACATATAGGATAGGCATCCATTCCATCATGCATTTTTGCATTGTCCTATAACTGTCGCTTTTATGCCTTAGGTACAAACCCATTTGTTGCGACAAAGAACCTTCCATCTTCTATAAGTGGTGTCATCATCAAGTGGTAGAGACTTATCAAACATGGGTGCCCAAGTTAGACCCCCTTCTTCATTTGGTGCCCATGCAGAGATTTTTTCCATAGGACCAAGAGTCCCTTATAGCTAGTACATGACTTTATGTTGAGCCTCATTTCTCACTCATAAACATGTTTCCTTATACCTAGAGGACTCCCAACCGAGTTTAATTTAAGCTCTTTTCCAACTCCTCTTCAAAAAGTGAAAATATTGCCGAGTGAACTTGTCTCTTTCACACTCATATATTGGATTTGAAAGGATGTATATTTGGCACAAGTTCATCCTTTTTTCACACCAAGTAGACTAAATTTCATGAAAAAGGACATTTTTTGGTGTTAAGTTGTGATTTCATTCATGCCCTTGCTTGCAGTATTGAGCCTTTAGTCGGTTCTCGCTTTGTGTTATAAACTGTTTGCCTCAACAGTTTTTTCATCCTCAACCAAGCAGAGCCTCATTTATATCCTTCACAATTTGACAACCTATACCCAGGAGGGAACATTCCCCCTAGTTTCCATCTCCTGCATGCATCTCCTTGCATTGAGCATAGGTATGTGCCACTACTGGAACTAGTTTTTCTTACTTGCGACACTCGTTTCCTCCTATGTATCATAGCATTCATTTGCCTATGAAAAAACAAAAAAAGACGGGCGGGAAGGGAATATTATCTTATATTGGCAGCAGTCGTATCTCCATTGAAAAGAGCACAAATTTATTGAGTCCATTTATCATCATAATTTTGGGATTAGCATGGCCTTAAGAAGCTAAGCTCGTTATAGAGTTTTCTCTATCGACTGGTTACTCTTCCAGTCCCTACGAAGATTTTCATTTGAAGCCTCCTACATCTCATGGTTTCATCATTGAGTCTATACTTCCATATTCTTTCATATGTCTCATGATCTTGTTCAAAGGAGGTCTTTCAACCTGTGTCGGCCATTTCTCAAAACTCTTGACTTTTCATGTCGGCCATATCCTCAGTTTTTATCAGATTCACATGATATTGTAGTCCTATCATGCACCCTGGTCCTACTTTCATAATTTAAAGGTAACCTTGAACCCAACAGTCGACATTTCGTCATTGATCATTGACTAGGTGGTTTCCCTTGTGTTAGATGACAAGACATCTATTCACACATTGGGATTCGTGCAGTGTCTTGGATTCCATTAGCCTTATTGGTGGCTTCCTCTCCTTTGTCAACATTTTTCCTCATTGGCTACTATTCAAAGGGTATTTTTTCCTGTACCGCTTGCACTTGGCACACGCAAAAGACACACAGGGTCATTGGTTCGTGAACATGTTCTTCATCTGATTTCCTCTAAATCATGAAGCTCTTGTTTTCTACCTCATGTTGAATGATGAGAGATGCCTTAATTCTCTCCGTTCAGTGGGTCTCCTTCCATCGACTTCATCTCATCTATTCTGGAAATGGGACCTAGATTCTTATGAGTACCTTGAGTCTTGCACTCATTAGTGGCAGGTTCTCTCGCCATCGATAGTTGGGAATACATCAATGTCTCCTAATCAATGGATTCTTCAGGTGTTCGACATCGACTCCTTTATTCACACTTGTAAGAATGTACTCGGTGCCTTGATACCTACTTTCATTATCGGTAGGTTGTCTTTTGTTTTTTAATGGTATACCTCAATGATCAGTAATCAAACGATGTCTCATTGTGTTCGACCTCAACTCCTTTATTCACATGATGTAGACTTGCACCCTTGGAGGATTGTGTAGAAGACTTGAAGACATCAGTGTGTGGTCGTAGATTTCCTGTGTTGTTTCTTCCTTTTCATTAGACCAGTATCTATATGACTTCAGTGATCATGGGAGATCAGATTGTAATCCATTGTATAACAGATATCTTCCGATTGATTTTGAGACTGGTTCTACTGGGCCTTGTTCGTGACTATGACAACCTTTGGCATGTAACATCATTTGTATTTTCCTATTCATGGCCATGGACAGTTGTTTGGTATATTTTCACATGGATCTGCAGTGTAATTCTATTGGAAGCCATGTATGCAAAGTCAATGCAGGATGTAATGAGCAACTATTTCTTCCAGTTGGTTCCCCATCACTCCACTTCTGGGTTATTTATAATATATTTCAGCCATTGTGGATACTCCTCTGACCTCACACATTAGGGAGCATATGTTATAGCAATATTTTCCTCACCCTATGCAATCTTGCACATAAGACCTTTTTCCATTTCCCTATGCAGACTTATCATCTTTGTTTGTAAATCCCAGAGCTAAAAATACATATTTTTCCACATGTATGCAACTTGCCTACTATACAGCATGTGTATATGCAGGGTGCACCACTACAACCCGCGTACATCAGGATTTGTGCCCAAAAATGAAAATTGGTGTCGAGTTTCCATGTCACGATAGGGATCTATGATCCTTGGCCTTCCATATACTAGAAACGTTCTAACTCAAACCTTCAATTCCATTTGAAGGCTATAAAAGGGCCAATTCCGAGCTATGGAAAAGAGGAGAAATAATTCAACTTTGAGAGAAAATTTACTTTGGATAAATTATTTACTTCATATTGAGTCTGCATCCCTTTTTCCTTTAAATCTGAACATAGTGTTCAGCCCCCAAGCTCTTCCCTTATTTGATTGAGAATTTTATTGTCTCTCTTCTTTGAGATTTCCTTTGGTGGAGGATTGAAGTGGTGGAGGACCAGTTGGAAGGAACTTAGTTTCTCAGTTATGAACCGTGCTGACACGGAAGTCTATAGCATTTTCACTTTTGTTGATCATATATTAATAGAAATACTCTTTTCCCGTCCAATTGATATCTTGCAAATATTCGAATTATTATTCCATGGGCATATTTGTCATGTTTATTAATGGGTTATTCTATTGAATGTGCTAACATCATTTATTATCACCATATTCTTTATTTGATTGGTTGTTGAGGACTAGTTGCAGGTATATTGCTTTGGTTCAAGTTCTCAACAGTGGACTTCATCGAACGTCTAGATGAGGTAGGCTTGTTATATTATCTTGGTAGCATATTTGCTTACATAGAATACTTGAGAATAGAGTTGATTTCTACAGTGATTTTTGTCTATTGTGGTTTACCCTAGCCATAGATATATTTGCCTCTTAACAATATGGGTTTCATGAATAAATTGTCTTCAATAAACAAGTTATAGTGTCCATAGTTAAGGTGAGGAAGTTGGTAAAAAGGATTCAATCATAGTCATCATTTTGTTTATATANAGATTTTCATTTGAAGCCTCCTACATCTCATGGTTTCATCATTGAGTCTATACTTCCATATTCTTTCATATGTCTCATGATCTTGTTCAAAGGAGGTCTTTCAACCTGTGTCGGCCATTTCTCAAAACTCTTGACTTTTCATGTCGGCCATATCCTCAGTTTTTATCAGATTCACATGATATTGTAGTCCTATCATGCACCCTGGTCCTACTTTCATAATTTAAAGGTAACCTTGAACCCAACAGTCGACATTTCGTCATTGATCATTGACTAGGTGGTTTCCCTTGTGTTAGATGACAAGACATCTATTCACACATTGGGATTCGTGCAGTGTCTTGGATTCCATTAGCCTTATTGGTGGCTTCCTCTCCTTTGTCAACATTTTTCCTCATTGGCTACTATTCAAAGGGTATTTTTTCCTGTACCGCTTGCACTTGGCACACGCAAAAGACACACAGGGTCATTGGTTCGTGAACATGTTCTTCATCTGATTTCCTCTAAATCATGAAGCTCTTGTTTTCTACCTCATGTTGAATGATGAGAGATGCCTTAATTCTCTCCGTTCAGTGGGTCTCCTTCCATCGACTTCATCTCATCTATTCTGGAAATGGGACCTAGATTCTTATGAGTACCTTGAGTCTTGCACTCATTAGTGGCAGGTTCTCTCGCCATCGATAGTTGGGAATACATCAATGTCTCCTAATCAATGGATTCTTCAGGTGTTCGACATCGACTCCTTTATTCACACTTGTAAGAATGTACTCGGTGCCTTGATACCTACTTTCATTATCGGTAGGTTGTCTTTTGTTTTTTAATGGTATACCTCAATGATCAGTAATCAAACGATGTCTCATTGTGTTCGACCTCAACTCCTTTATTCACATGATGTAGACTTGCACCCTTGGAGGATTGTGTAGAAGACTTGAAGACATCAGTGTGTGGTCGTAGATTTCCTGTGTTGTTTCTTCCTTTTCATTAGACCAGTATCTATATGACTTCAGTGATCATGGGAGATCAGATTGTAATCCATTGTATAACAGATATCTTCCGATTGATTTTGAGACTGGTTCTACTGGGCCTTGTTCGTGACTATGACAACCTTTGGCATGTAACATCATTTGTATTTTCCTATTCATGGCCATGGACAGTTGTTTGGTATATTTTCACATGGATCTGCAGTGTAATTCTATTGGAAGCCATGTATGCAAAGTCAATGCAGGATGTAATGAGCAACTATTTCTTCCAGTTGGTTCCCCATCACTCCACTTCTGGGTTATTTATAATATATTTCAGCCATTGTGGATACTCCTCTGACCTCACACATTAGGGAGCATATGTTATAGCAATATTTTCCTCACCCTATGCAATCTTGCACATAAGACCTTTTTCCATTTCCCTATGCAGACTTATCATCTTTGTTTGTAAATCCCAGAGCTAAAAATACATATTTTTCCACATGTATGCAACTTGCCTACTATACAGCATGTGTATATGCAGGGTGCACCACTACAACCCGCGTACATCAGGATTTGTGCCCAAAAATGAAAATTGGTGTCGAGTTTCCATGTCACGATAGGGATCTATGATCCTTGGCCTTCCATATACTAGAAACGTTCTAACTCAAACCTTCAATTCCATTTGAAGGCTATAAAAGGGCCAATTCCGAGCTATGGAAAAGAGGAGAAATAATTCAAATTTGAGAGAAAATTTACTTTGGATAAATTATTTACTTCATATTGAGTCTGCATCCCTTTTTCCTTTAAATCTGAACATAGTGTTCAACCCCCAAGCTCTTCCCTTATTTGATTGAGAACTTTATTGTCTCTCTTCTTTGAGATTTCCTTTGGTGGAGGATTGAAGTGGTGGAGGACCAGTTGGAAGGAACTTAGTTTCTCAGTTCTGAACCGTGCTGACACAGAAGTCTATAACATTTTCACTTTTGTTGATCATATATTAATAGAAATACTCTTTTCCCATCCAATTGATATCTTGCAAATATTCGAATTATTATTCCATGGGCATATTTGTCATGTTTATTAATGGGTTATTCTATTGAATGTGCTAACATCATTTATTATCACCATATTCTTTCTTTGATTGGTTGTTGAGGACTAGTTGCAGGTATATTGATTTGGTTCAAGTTCTCAACAGTGGACTTCATCGAACGTCTAGATGAGGTAGGCCTATTATATTATATTGCTAGCATATTTGTTTACATAGAATACTTGAGAATAGAGTTGATTTCTACAGTTATTTTTGTCTATTGTGGTTTACCCTAGCCATAGATATATTTTCCTCGTAACAATATGGGTTTCATGAATAAATTGTCTTCAATAAACAAGTTATAGTGTCCATAGTTAAGGTGAGGAAGTTGGTAAAAAGGATTCAATCATAGTCATCATTTTGTTTATATAGAACCTTATTATACGTTATCTTAAATATTTATGAAAAAAAAAACTTTGCAATGCAATTATTGTCATCACTTGTTTTTATTTTGTTGCATCTCTCCAATCTTGATATATTTAGCAATGCATGTCATGGTGATATTATGCATGCACAATGTACAAAAATACAATGTTGTACATTAATCGACGGTTTAGATATATACACATTGTAAAATAGATTCAAAATATTTAAATCCAAATACATATTGTAACAATTCAATATTGACACTTTTGGAATCAAAATTCACAATTTCATAGTCTAAATTGACACTTTCAAATTTCAAAATTCACACTTTCAGGATCCAATTTTGCACTTCAAAAACATCGATATTCACATTTTCAAATTCGACATTTACGATTTATTTTTCTATATTCTTACTTACTAATCTAAATTTAATGAAATTGACATTAATAATTGCTTATACAAATCACAATATTGATACACTTATTGGTTTCACAACTCTTAATTTTAATCTCGTGATGGGATTAGTTTAAAATTATTTGTTGTGGCCCAATTTCAAACTTGTTTAATCGCAATAGTCATGTCTTATGTCAAACACTTAACTATCTTCCCTTTCTCCTTTATAAAATAGACTAACAATTTATGTTGTGTGTTTTTTTAGTTGTGTGTGTTTTTTTATGTGATTGTATATTGTGTTTATGTGTATGTACGCTTAGATGTGTGTTATGTTGATAGTGAGAATGATGTATCGAAATATTGTACAAAAGGATAATACATTATAATATTTAAGTTGATTGTGGTGTCATATACTATTGACACCACAATAGGTAAACATTT
This sequence comes from Picea glauca, assembly GCA_000966675.3. Taxonomy (NCBI): domain Eukaryota; kingdom Viridiplantae; phylum Streptophyta; class Pinopsida; order Pinales; family Pinaceae; genus Picea; species Picea glauca. The sequence continues at coordinate 8,820 of JZKD02S1516157.1, forward strand.
TGACACCATTTATTTTGACAAAGACAAAAGTTCTAACTGCTTACCCTCTCTCCTTTATAAAATAGACGAAAAATTTTCAGTTTGTGTTTTTGTATGTGAGTGTATGTTATGTTTATGTATATGTTGTATTGGAAGATTGTGCATAAGGATAGTGTATTATAATCCTTAAGTTTCCTATGGTACCATATACTAATTGGTGTGAGGTAAAAAGTCTCACACCGTCTATTTGGACAAGATCAAATATTCAACTACATACTTTATGAGAGGTATACAATAGTTTTTTTTCCAACAGGAAAATTTCTCCATTATATAAATATATAATGTGTTCTCGAAATCGATGATTACAATTGCAGCTGAAGTGACTATTGATAAATGAAAAAAAAAAATTCCTATAGTGGTCTCTCAACCAACGAGGATGGAAAGTTCATATAAGAAGTAAAGGCGAGAAAAACAAAGAAAGTTGCTAGGGGGGAGATGTCCCGACTAGCAAATAAACCAGAATTCTATAAAATAGAATAGTATTTTGTGACCCGAAGTAAAAATCCAGATTTCATATCAAAGGAGACCATTGCAGGAGAGAATTTGATCTTAGAAAAGTGTTAGAAAAAGAGGAGGGCCCTCATGACCATCTATCCATTGGTTATAAGTTATGATACCCATTTTTTTCTAGAGAGCATCCTTTGAAAGATAGTCTGTTGATTTGTTATGTTGACGATAGAAGTGATTGTAGCTGAGTTTTATGAAGGCGGTCTGAATTAGTTTAATTCTTCCCTTCCAAGCTAAGAGGGAGATTGCTTCAAGTTCGCCCTTGTTGTTCAACCACTCAATAATAGTCCTAGAATCCCCGAGTATCTTAAGGGTTTTAATATGAAGTCTAGATGCCAAGTATAGTGTAGCCCAAACGCCCAATAATTCTACCCTGGTGTTGGTGCCCGATCCACAGTTGAAAGTCCATTTATAGATAGAGTTTTTTGTGATTCTAATCAGCCCTCCAACACCACTCAATTTTCCATTAGATTGTGTTTCTCCATCGAACCAACATGTTGGGATGCCCTCTAAGTCGAGAACTTGTTTTTTGCGCAGCAATCTTGTCTTGTTAGAGTGAAGCTCATTCTAGGTTTTAAGAAAACCAAGAGTTTTGTAAACTGCGATGCCAGTGGAAGGGATTCCATTTTCAAAAATTGTTTTATTCGATCAGCCAAATAGACCAGTAAACCAAGGAAGGGAGATGCATATGTTTGTATTCTCTAATATACCAATGGTCAAAACATAGTTATCAGTAAGTTAATACACCATCACTACTACACATGGGCACATTATTCCATAAAAAATTTCCATGTTTCCATTAGTTTCATCTTTTTTTAAATAGGGCGGGATTTTCATCAATATTGCCCCGAACGTACGTCGCAATATCCACGAATAGGTGATTTTAACTTGGTTAGGATTTTCGTTGCTATTGCCAAGAAAGTTCTAGCAATAGCGACGAACTTTTGTCGCAATAGCGAAGAAAATTTTTCCAATCTCATTGGTCGGTGTTAACGGCTAGTTGACTATTTGATCTATATATACCTGAATTTAAGAGACTTTGCGAAACTATTCTTGGATTTTGTTTGAGTTGTTTATTTTTTCCGTCACCCACCGGTTGAACAAATCCAATTCTCGATCTACATAGCTCGGATTTTGAACTTTCAAGGTTAGTATGTTTTTTTTATTGATGTACTCATTTAACTTGTAAATTTTTGTTCAAATGTCCAAATTTCATGTAGCT
>JZKD02S1516168.1:0-10587 GCA_000966675.3 Picea glauca
ATATAGTGATGAGAAAGGACGTTGTATACCTTGGAGTGATCAGATGAAGTGATAATATGAGTCTGAATACAGGTGATGAAGGGTATAATAATGGCAAAAAGTATGGGAAAAAAGGTACAATATGTGGTCCTAACAGTAAGGTGACAAAATCAAGAAGGAATATTTAAATGATAAAGTATTGGAGAACTTTCTATTTATGGAAAGTGGTTAACCCTAAAATAAGGAAAATAGGTTAAGTAAGCTAGAAATGGGTTAAGTAACCTAAAAATGGGTTAAGTGAACTAGAGGATGAAAGTATAAATAAGAGAGGAATGGTCTCTTGTAGATCATCCTTTTTAGGGATCAATGGAGAGCTTCTTGTGAGAATAGCTTTTGGAGTATTGATGGAGAGCTTCTTGTGAGAGCTTATTGAGCATTTTTGGTGTGGAAAAATTGAGCATATTGAATATCTATAGATGAATGAGGTAAGAAAGGATATATAAGCTGAATTTTAGAAGGAAGGTGAAGAAAAGAGGGCTAGAATTGAAGGGAGGATAAATGTTTTTCATGATGCTTTCTAAGGTATGTTATTTACAGATCATCTCACCATTTTCGCAATAATTTTTTTTCTATAATGATTCAGACCGTGATATTGATATTCCATTGAGGAAACATATCCAAGTATCTGTGGTAAACAATTCAGCTTGTGGGGCATTTTATATTTGAATATACACTCTGTGGAAAATAGGGTTTGTGGCTAGTCCTGAAACTAGTCTAGAACATGTGTTTCGGGTAAAAATTTCATAAAGTATTCATAACAGATCCAAATTTAGTGATACCAATTGTGTTGGTTATAGTAAATTCTATAGTATTCTTCGTAACATTTTCATATAGATTCAACAAATATTCTGTGCGGGGTATGTTCTATAAGGTCGCTCTCTAGAATAAGCTAGAATTCAAAAAGGTATTCCATTTTTGCTATAACTCTGTTTCTGAGAGGTTCCAAGTAGTGACACCTAGAGGAATTGCATAAAACACATTGAACAAAATTGTGTATCTATTTCAGATCTTTATTCATTAAAGGTACAAAGTTATGATTATTTCAAGTTAGGGTTGTTGACTAATCCAAAACTAGTCATGGTTGAGACAAGCAGTTGATGAGTTGGCACATACATGAGGTGTATACTTTATGATGTTTGTAAATAGTGATGAGTCATTGTTGATGAGTAGTTGAAACATGATTGGTATATACTTGGTACATGGTTGGATGCACTTGTTTATGGTACAAGTTGATTACAGGTTGGTGCATGGTTGATGCACTTGTTTATGGTAGAGATTGATACCTGTTGAGGATTGTTGCCTCATCTGAGTTGGTGTTGAGGGTGTAATCTGAGTCTTTCATTATAGATATGGTGCTCTTGTATATTTGTACTCTATTCAGTTGTTGCTGAAAAACCCCAAGTATTGTAGTTTGTAATAAAAAGAAAATTGTACATACATCTTGCGTTCTTTGTGGTGATGACTTGTTGATGATATATTGTTGATATATGTTGCTGATATGTGTTGACATTTAACTAGTTATAAATGACAAAAATGAGTAATGAGTTAATGATGAATGTTAAAAAAGGAGTTTTGGGGAAAAGATCCCCACACTGTTCACCCCCCCCCTCTCAGTGTAGTCGGTGTGTCCAACACCTACCTCATTCTTGTCCTTGGGTTTTGGAACTAGTTCCCAAGTCTTGTTCTTCTCTATTTGGTATAGTTCTTCATTCATTGCTTTTATCCAGTCTTTACTTTTGTTGGCTTCTTTAAACGACTTAGGTTCTATCAGGGATAACATTGTTTTTTCTAAGTCAAATGTGTTTATCCTTCTTGTTTCCACTCCTACATGTCTATCTCCAATAATCTAACTTTCAGGATGATTCTTTTGAACTCTTTTTGATGGAGATTTTTTAAAGGGTGTTTCTTCATTGTTTTCTTCATCAATATACGGTTCATTTTCCTATGTTTTATTATCATCATCTTCTTGTTGAGATTCTACATCGTCATCTTCTTGTTGATATTTTTTATCAATGTCATGGGATATTCTCTTTTTTAGATCATTTATCTTTACATTGGCACTTTCCACTATCTTTAGTAGTCTAAGATTATAACATTTGTATGCTTTCTTATTAGATGAATACCCTAAAAATAATCCTTCATAAAATATTGGATCAAACTTTCCTAAATTATTTTCATCATTCTTAATGTAACATTTACTTCCAAAAATTCTAAAATGTTTTACAGATGTTGGCCTTCCAAACCATAGTTCATGAGGATTTTTTTCATGGTTGGGTCTCAACTGAGCTCGATTAAGTATGTGGATTGTTGTGTAGATTGAATCTCTCCAGAATTTGTTTGGAAGGTTGGCTTCATTTAGCATGGTTTTTGCAACTTCTTGAACTGTTCTATTTTTCCTTTCTACCACTCCATTATCTTGAGGAGTCCTGGGAGATGAAAACTGTCTTTTGATACCATGATTTTCATAGAATTGAATGAAATATTTAGAGGTGAATTTTCCTCCATTGTCTAATCTCACACATTTAATTTTGAGATATGTTTCATTCTCTACAAGGTCTTTGTATGTTTTAAACTTCTCAGAGGCTTCTTATTTTTCTTTTAGAAAGTATACCCAGGTCAATCTTGTGTAATCATCAACAATCAACATAAAATATTGTTCATCATAAGTACTTTTAGTTCTGGTAGGTCCACATAGATCTGCGTGAATAATTTCTAATGGTTTTGTTGTGGAATTCTCTTTTGTTTTGAACCTAACTCTTGTTTTCTTTCCTATTTGACAATGTTTACAAATAGAATATGAAGGCTTAATAACTTTTGGTAGATCCCTAACTTCCTCCTTCGTGTTGGCTTTGATCAAGTTGGAAAAGCTTAAATGTCCCAACCTTCTATGCCATAGCCAACGTTCATCTACTTGACTTAAACAACATTTTTCTCCTTCATCTATATTAAGGATGTACACATTGCTAGATGTTCTTGGTGCAACTGCTACTAGCTTTCCAATGTCCTTTTTTCTGATCTCACATTTCTAAGAATCAAAGGTAAGTATGTGACATTGATCACATGTATGAATTACACTTAGGAGATTAGGTTTGAGATTTTCTACTAGAAGTACATCTTCTAGTTTGGTTTTGTTATTTCCTAAACTAACAGTGCCTTTTCCCAGTATTTTGGATGACATATTATCTCCAAAAGTTATTTTTCCTTTCCCTTTCTTATTTAACTTGAAAAATTTGATTTGATCTCCATTCATGGTTTTAGAAAATCCACTGTCTATATACCACTGACATCCTTGATTTCTCACATATAAGGCTACATTGCACTCTGTTTTCTTTTTCTTCCATACTTTTTTATTATTGGAAATATCTATCCTTTTATCATATTTTGGCAATCTACCTTCACTAGATTTATGACCATAGTTGTTGCATTTGTAACATTCAACATTGTAGTATTGTAAATGAGAGAAGGAGTTATAGTTTATTATTTTTTCATTATTCTTATTATTTCCATATCTTTGAACATTTCTTAGATTGTACTTTCTATAAGCTTTACAATGTATCACTTTATGTCCAAATTTTTTGTAGGAATAACAATAACCAAGGAAGATATATTGATTTCTGTTAGAGGGATTCCTTCTCATGATTCTATTATTCTCATTATATTTGTATTAGTAGAAAGTGCAGATTTATGTTTATTTGGGATAGTTTCAAATGGTATTGTTCTTGTTTTCTTTTCTTTTCTATTTACAGGTTTCTTAAGGACATCTACATAGCTGATTTTGTCATTTTCTTGTTCTTTAGAGGGATCATATCCTAGTCCTATCTTATCATTTGATGATATATGATTCCTAAGAATGTTATTCAAAATTTTTGAGTTGTTTTCAAATTTAGACTGAATATCTTCTTTTTCTAGTTTCCCTTTTAGTTGAACTACTTCATCCTCCAATATCTTACATATTTGTTGTTTTTCACTGAGTTCTTTATTCAATATTCCTTCTTTTCTTTTATTTTCTTGGAGTTGATTTTTTAACTTAATAATCAATTGTTCTAAAACACTAATGGTTTTGGAAACTTCCTTCTCTCTTGATATAGTAGTTTCTTCAATCTCTACAAGTTCTTCTCTTAGTAACATGTTTTTTTTTATAGATTTTCTTAGTCCTTCAATTACACGAAGGAATTATTCCTCGAAGCTCACTTCTTCTTCATCTTTAAAATGATTATTGTTGGGCACTTTAATTGTCTAATTGAATGGAAAATCAAAGTGTTCAATATAAATTGTCAACCCGGGGAAGTCTGTTATTTCAAGATAATTCTGCACAGTCTATGCTAGATTATGAAAGCATCTCTAATCTAATTGTAGTAGGGAAGTTCTTTTTTTAACAAAAAAAACAAACATTATCGCTAACATAATTGTGCTTTTACTGCTGGAGTGTTATAGACTTAAAATCATAATTGCAATCTAAACTAATGAATATACAAAAACCATGAATTGCCTAAATTAATCTAACTTTCTAATTTACTTTTGCAGGAAGAAATTCTATACTATTGCAGAAGGGAAATCTACTTATTGCAAGAAGCTACTTCACACTTTTAATTCTCCAAAACAAGATTTTAACCTAATGCAGAAAAAGGAAAAGCAAGTCTCCATCCATGTTCAACAACTGAATTCTAATTCTCATGAGACACGTTTATGCGCATTTACCAAGAAGGAACTAAACTGTAACAACAATTGTATTCAGAAATATCTAATAGTTAAACCAATTGCAATGAAAACGACTAAATCTAGAATTCTAAATAGAGGGGAATCAATGAGGAAGGTGGGCCCTTTCCTTCTCACTTAATCCACTCAAAGAGATAGGTTACAGTCTGCTAAATAAATTCAATCCACTTCTTCATTTAATTGCCAAAATGATGTCTGTGTACAATAATCACTACATTTTTCAGTTCCAGGAAAAAAACTAACAACCCTTTACATTACAAAAGCTCTGTTATTTAAAGTCAGAGTCATTCAGTGTTTAAAAACATAACAGTTTTGAGAATCCCCGATTCTCAGGTTGTTCATTAGATATCATTAATACAAAATCTTGAATTCTCCTTCATCAACATCGTGAGCCAACATTCTAATCAGGAAGTGTTGCAGCAGTCGTATCACAAAAGGACTGGTGGAATATATTGTAACAGCTTCCGATATTAACAAGCTCCTATCATAGAAGTTGTGTAACAACTTCCAGGATTGATGGGCATCCATTGCAGAAGTCATGTAACAGCTTCCAGGATTGGCTCATAGATGTAACAACAATGAGTTTCTCGAAGTGGGTTGTTCTAACATTTTGATCATTAGTTAAATCATTTCATGGGTAAAATATGTGAACGTTATCAATCAAACATGCTAAGTAAATGAAAATATAAAATAAAGATTAATAGTTCATACCTTGGGAAAAAGGGTCTTGGTGTTCATTATAATAGTCATTTAGCTTAGGAATGAGAAAGTTGAATGATCAAAAGATGTAGTGAAAAAGGGACATTTCAGGGTCCTAACATACCCCCCAACTGAAGACATTGAATGTCCTCATGCAAAACACATTCAAACCTTACTTTGTAGCTTAAGTAGATCAATATCTCCTCCAGTGCAAAATTGTTAAGAGAAATTTCTAAGTGTCGGTAATGAAGAATGTTGTGTCAAAAAGAAAATCTGTTGTGTCAACAATCTGTTTGGATTTATTTATTCTTGAGAAGAGGATCAGTTTGAGTTGCCCAAGTAACAACTCATGAAGGAAACAAAGGTTCTTGTTTGCGAGCTTCTGGTATGCCAGGAGCTGATTTATGACGTTGAGATCTCCTCTGTTTTACTGATTTTTGTGTAGCAGGAAGTCCTTGTTCAGTCTTGATTGATACAGTTGTTGGTCCTGTAGTGACTAGAACTTTGACTACCTCATATCCTGCCTCATAGTAAATTTTTCCACACTCAAAACACATGAGTTCTTTGTCTCTGCCCATAACAAATTTTGTTAGTGCTAGGATGTCCAAGGTTATACCTTCTGGATTCTTCTGTCGAGCAGCTGCCACTTCTTGTTTCAGGGTCTTTAACTCTTCTTTGAGGTTATTATTTTCTATTATTAGTGCAACGATCCTGGAATTTTTGGTATTCTTGATCTTTTTCTCTATTTGGGCAAATAATTGGGCAAGTGGAACATCCTCAACATGTAGTGGAGATGGTTCTTGTGTAGCAACTGTGGCTGTTAGGACTGGTTCTTGTGGAGCAGTCTCGACATGGACAATTGGTTCTAATATTACTGGCTCTGGTGTGACAATATTCTGTGGAGCAGTTGGTTCTTGTGTAATAGCTCTATCTGTCAAGACTGGTTCTTGTGGATCAGTCTCGACGTGGAAAGTTGATTCTTATGGAACTTTCCCTGCATCACCCATAGGGGATAGTGGATGAAGAATAGGAATGGCCTGCTCCATATCTTGCCTTCCAATTACAGCTTCGACAGACCTGGTGGTCCTGGTTTTTCTCTTGGGTAAAGTAGAAACGAAAGTAGTGGTTTTCTTCTTCATTGCTGGAGGAGGAATAGGGTGTTCTTCCTCATGCACACAAGGAGGATATTCTGGTATACTGGGGTCTATGATGATCTGGATATCTTCAACGGACATGGGATGCACAGAATCATCAGGTAGCACCAATGATTCTGCTGCGAATTGAGTACATTCGTTTTGAAAGGAGAAGATAGTTTCCTGTAGTTATGGGCATAAAGTAAAACCTGGTATTCGTACCGCTGTAGAATTCTCTGTCATAGCAACCAGAGGGATTTGATTTGTTGTTGATCCAATTTGGTCAAGGGCTCTTTGAGGTTTTCCTTTGAATGGACGTTTCCTTTTCTGAGATGTTGCATAGGTAATGATAGTAGGTGCTTGATTGGTTGTAGCAACAATAAGAGTGTTCTATGTGATTGTTGGTGCCACAATAGAGGGGGTAAGCAATCTTGATGTAGGGTTTTCTTGTCAGAGGAAGGGGGTAGGATTTCAATAATCGGTGTATCAGCCAAGTGCTTTGATTGTGGTTGAGAAGTTGGCTCTTCATCTGTTTGTTTGTCCACAACTATAGGCTTTTGTAATGCAAAGGCGTCGAGGCTTGTCTGTCTGGTGCCAGGATGGCTTCAGGTTATACGGTTTCTTTTCTAAGTCATATTATGGACAACGACAGTAGGGTTTTGGACTGTTATTGCAACCAAGGGTAGAGGCTCTAGAAGAGGTCCATGGGTTGCATTGTCAAGGACCGGTACAATTCTTTCTAGATTTATAGACTGTGGTTGGTCTACTGCAACAGGTAATGGGTTATTGGAAATGCCCATACCTCTGTGAATTAATAGGCCGATGAGTCTGTGATTAGAAACACAATTCTTGGGGCTCTTGGATTTTTTTACATAACGGGCCATGTTATGTAATGAATTTAGGAGAAAATAAGGAATGTTTAATAATTTTCGATGTCACAGATGTGATAATAAGATGAAATCAGAAAAATAAACAACTTGGTATCGTCCTTCGCAGGTAATGTACCTTTTTATAAATTCTGCAACTTTCCCCCATGGCTCTAGTAAGGAATTGACGTCTACACCTCTGCCCTTGGTCTGAACTTGCTCAGTGTTGACGAGGAACCCCTTCTGTGCATCCGGGAGATATGTTTTTCTGTTAAACCATCGGTCTCTTGTTCTTGGCAACCCTGTTACAGCAACAATGCTTGCTTCTTTTATGGGAATCCTTACCCCATTCACCATTGAATACCCTTTAGTAAGATTTTGACTAAACTCCAATACCTCGTCCTCACTAAACTCTTTCAACTTCTTAAAATACGATATCCAGCCTGCCTGAAGAAATATTTGGTAGGCCTCTGGGTGTAGAAGCAAACTGTCCAAAGTTGCAGGTTCATATCTCATAGGTGATCCTCCCATCATGTTTCTTGAGAGTCTAACAGGCATGTAGGAGGAGAAACTATCACCTAAATCAGAGACGCAATAATCTCAAATGTGGTTTGCAGAAAGAATACAGTGTCTTAGTTAAAAGAAGTGTGAGTGGAAAGGTGGTGGATGTCTGTATAAAATTCGGAATGAATGGATAAATTTACATTTCCCCCCCCACCCCAACTAAGCGGATTGGCTCTAGGTGTAACCAATTAGTAAATAGGAAATCGTTCTTTTTTATCTTCATTACTTTAACACTTAGGATTAATCATGTACCTCAAATCTCACCGCACATAACGACCTGTCGGAGTAACCGCTCAATCCAACCACCTTCCGAATGGCGCGTAATAGCTGGCATGATGAAGGATCATGAGAGAAATGACAGCTTGTGCAAAGACGTAGTCCTTGTTGTAGTTAGCCAACTGGAAATCGTCGAATGTGAAGTCAAGTCATAATGAAGCAACACTTTCGGATAGAGAGCATCAGTATTGTCTAATCAATGGTGTTGTTGCATGAAAGATTGGAGGGCTGGAGCCGCAACATCGACAAAAAGAAAGAGTGAAGTGGCAAGAAAGAACAACAGTAATTAGTGTATCAGCAGGTTCTTTTTCAAAAATGTTAGAGGTAGGTGTAGCAACATTGAAATCAGCCAACTTATCGGGAGAAGGTGTAACAGCATTGAAATCGGCCAATTTATCGGAAGAAGGTGTAACATCATTGAAATCGACCAATTTATCGGAAGAAGCTGTAACAACATTGAAATCGGCCAATTTATCGAAAGAAGGTGTAACAGCATTGAAATCGACCAATTTATCGGAAGAAGGTGTAACAGCATTGAAATCGGCCAAACATTACCTTACTTCGTATTTAGGAAGTTTTTCAACTTCCATGAACTCATCGTTTCCTTCTGTTCATCAATCTACCTACACACACATAATTGCCTAATACCTTTCAAAGCTTTATTACCATAGTAAAGAAAATAGAAAAATTTCAACTAAAAACAGAGAAATGCAAATTTTGTTGAGATTATTTATATACAAAGTCTAAGCAAAAGAAATCCTAAAGTTTAGAAGGGGAAGGAGCAAGCTCCTTTATGTTTAAGATTTGATACTCTATATCAGTTGTATAGCTAGTTTTGAATTCTGTCTTGGACAGTGGATGTTGATACAGACGCAAGTGATGACCATTTACATGTAAGTGTGTATTGGATCCATCAATAGTAATCAACCAAACTGTCCCATTGGGAAAGACGATGTCTACCTCGTAAGTCCCTAGCCATCGTGTACGCATCTTACCTTGAAATTCCTTAAAGTGTGAATCATACAACAGAGCCCAATCTCCTTTCTGGAATAATTTCTTCTTAATGACTCGGTCATGCCATTTTTTTCTTTGTTGTTGAATCACTGTGGTTTGATGGATGGCATCCAAACACTTTTCATCAAGCTCATTGAGCTACTGCAGTCTGTCTTTTTGTGCCATAGTCAAGTCAAGGTTGATTGCTGATGCAGTTCTTAAGGTTTTGATTTCGAATTCAATGGGAAAAACAGGGCTTTTCCATATACCATCTCATAAGGAGAAAAACCAGTTGTGCTCCTCCAAGTAGTTTGGTAATCCCATAGAGCTTCATGCAGTCTGTCAGACCAATCCCTACAATTTTCTCTCAATGTTTTAGTAAGAATGGTTTTGATAACTTTGTTGGTACTTTCCACTTGGTCATTGCCTTGTGGATGGTATGGAGAAGCTATTCTATGTAAAACATGATATTTACTGAGTAGAGCTTCAAATTTATGTGATATGAAAGGGGGTCCTCCATCAGTGACCAGTTCTCTAGGAACGCCAAACCTAACAAATATATATTCAAACAAGAATGCTAAGACAACCTCTTCTGACGCTCTGATAAGTTCTTTTGCCTCCACCCACTTGGTCATGTAATCTGTACAGACAAATATATAGACTTTCTGATTGGAAGGTGGGTGAATGGATCCTACAAAATCCATGGCCCATCTCTCAAAAGGATCTAACACTACCTGAGGTTGGAGTGGCATCTCATCCCTGTGAGTTGGTTGACCCATGCATTGGAAACTGTCACAAGCTTGGACATAATTCTTGGCATCTTGAAATATGTTGGGCCAATAATAGCCCATCCTTAAAATTTTATGCCCGGTCCTTTTATCAGCAAAATGACCCCCACAAGGGCCATCATGGCAAGCTTTCAGTAGATTATAAACCTCATCCTCCCTCACACATGTCTTGATTTCTTGGTCCAGACCTGTGTAGAATAGGTATCCTCCTATCCAATTGTACCTAACACTCTTTTGAATAATTTTCCTTCTTTCCCTAGGAAATAGATGTGGAGGTACCTTCCCTGCAACCAGATAATTAGCAATGTCTGCATACCAAGGTGAGTGAGCGGATACTACAAACAAATGTTTATCAGGAAAGGAATCATCTACAGGTGAATTATCATCATTTATATGTAATCTCGAGAGAAAATCAACAACCACATTTTCTTTCCTTGGTCTATCCACTATAGTGATGTCAAATTCTTGCAGTAGTAACAACCATATTGTCACTCGAGCATTAGTAATAGGTTT
>JZKD02S1516179.1:0-10587 GCA_000966675.3 Picea glauca
TGATGTTGAAAAGATTGGTGATATCATGAGCATCATCATCAATGTCATCATTTCCAATCATATCATCATTTATATCATCATCAATAACATTGTCTCATACATTTTGATGCAGGAGAATCACTCCCAAGCCAGCCATACACCAGCCAGCCAACCCACCCAGTGCATTCAAGGAAGAGAGGCGCCAACCCTCTCATATTTTGAATTTGAATTAAAAGCATTAAATATTTGTAAGGTTGTTAGAGCCAAAAGGTCGTGCCTATATGTAGGTTTTAGATGTAGGTAGCCTTTAATGGTTGTAAGGATGAATCTAGCTCCGATCTAGACTAGACAGTCCATTCAATGTAAATTTAATGTAATTGAATGAGAGTTGGTGAGGATGGAGGGAAGAGCTCGAAGAGCCTCCTCATGTATAAGATCTTGGATCTTATTTTTGAAGGGAGTATTGTGTAGCAAGAGTTAGAAGATAGAGAGGAGAGAAGGAGCCGAGACTCTATCAAAAGTCTAAGCTCGAACACATTGTAAACAGAGGCATTTTACATTAATACAAACAACAGTTTTGTCTGCATGTCATTCTGTGTTGTGTGAATGCTTTCATGTGTTCATTATATGCTGTAGATGTATGTTGTAGGTGTGTGTTTGTAGGGACAGATAGAATTCCTTGTCTGTTGAGATCTTTGATTTTAGTTTGGGTTCTTTGAGGCTTCATTCCAAGAGGGTGTGACAGAACGCTGCGGGTTCTGAAAGCCAGTGCACTTCTGAATTCTGAGGAATTTGGGCAAGGACGTGCCAGGCGGGTGCACCAGCTGGATTCATCGACTCAAAGAAGAATCCTCAAGGTTGTTGAACACCTTGGAGGTTAGACTGTGTAGAGGAAAGGCACAGAAGAAGACAAAATCTCTGAGGAGTTATGTAGAGCTCTGCCAAGAGGGCATTGAGCAAATGCATGAGTTGCATTGAGGAAGAACTCCATCGTGGGTTCAAGGAGGAAATCAGAATCACTGAGGGTTCTAGAAGCTCTACCAAGAGGGCATTGAGCAGGTGCTAGAGTGCACAATAGAACTCTGGTTTGAGTTCAGAAAGGAAGACAGGTTTACTGAGGAGAGACTCTACCAAGAGGGCATTGAGTTGGTGTGCAGAGAGAGAACAAGAAATAACTCTTTTGATTTNTGATGTTGAAAAGATTGGTGATATCATGAGCATCATCATCAATGTCATCATTTCCAATCATATCATCATTTATATCATCATCAATAACATTGTCTCATACATTTTGATGCAGGAGCATCACTCCCAAGCCAGCCATGCACCATCCAGCCAACCCACCCAGTGCATTCAAGGAAGAGAGGCGCCAACCCTCTCATATTTTGAATTTGAATTAAGGGCATTAAATATTTGTAAGGTTGTTAGAGCCAAAAGGTCATGCCTATATGTAGGTTTTAGATGTAGGTAGCCTTTAATGGTTGTAAGGATGAATCTAGCTCCGATCTGGACTAGACAGTCCATTCAATGTAAATTTAATGTAATTGAATGAGAGTTGGTGAGGATGGAGGGAAGAGCTCGAAGAGCCTCCTCATGTATAAGATCTTGGATCTTATTTTTGAAGGGAGTATTGTGTAGCAAGAGTTAGAAGATAGAGAGGAGAGAAGGAGCCGAGACTCTATCAAAAGTCTAAGCTCGAACACATTGTAAACAGAGGCATTTTACATTAATACAAACAACAGTTTTGTCTCCATGTCATTCTGTGTTGTGTGAATGCTTTCATGTGTTCATTATATGCTGTAGATGTATGTTGTAGGTGTGTGTTTGTAGGGACAGATAGAATTCCTTGTCTGCTGAGATCTTTGATTTCAGTTTGGGTTCTTTGAGGTTTCATGCCAAGAGGGTGTGACAAAACGCTGCGGGTTCTGAAAGCCAGTGCACAAGTGAACTTCTGAATTCTGAGGAATTTGGGCAAGGATGTGCCAGGCGGGTGCACCAGCTGGAGTCATCGACTCAAAGAATAATCCTCAAGGTTGTTGAACACCTTGGAGGTCAGACTGTGTAGAGGAAAGGCACAGAAGAAGACAAAATCTCCGAGGAGTTCTGTAGAGCTCTGCCAAGAGGGCATTGAGCAGATGCATGAGTTGCATTGAGGAAGAACTCCATCGTGGGTTCAAGGAGGAAATCATAATCACTGAGGGTTCTAGAAGCTCTACCAAGAGGGAATTGAGCAGGTGCTAGAGTGCACAATAGAACTTTGGTTTGAGTTCAGAAAGGAAAACAGGTTTACTGAGGAGAGACTCTACCAAGAGGGCATTGAGTTGGTGTGCAGAGAGAGAACAAGAAAGAACTCTTTTGATTTCTGGAACAAAGAAGTGCCCAAGAGATAGGACCTTCACACGGTTGATGAATACTTTGCAGGCTTGGCAAGGAGTTGATTGAGCAGGAGACTGCTAAGAGGGCATCAGATTCTCCATCTGAGGGGAAAGAAAGGGTTAAGTCCCTTAGAGGTCTGAGAAATAGAAAATCTCAGGATAGATAGCACCTTCAAGTGTGCAGAGACCCTGTAGGAATCACAGAGGTCAAGGAAACCCTTCAAGGTTTCAGAGAAGAGAAGCTCAGGAGGAAAAGTACTTTTGTGCACAAGAGTGACAACTACAAGGAATGCAGAGGCCGAAGAATCCTTCGAGGATTCAAAGAGAAGGGAAGCTCAGGAGGGAGATTGTTTTCATGCACGGAGCCCTGCAAGTATCACTGAGGCTGAAAGGATACCCTTTGGAGGGCTTGAGTTTGAGGAAGCTCGGGAGGGAAATTTTCTTCAAGAACGCAAACAGAAGCTGTGAATAGAGGCTTCATAGTAGGGAAAAAGGTCGAGGCCTTTGATAAGTTGAATTCGTCCAAGGATCGGAAAAAAACAGAAGCTCACAAGGGGGAGTTACAGTTGTCATCGATTCAAGCACTGGAGGAATAGATTTGGGCCGTCAGATCTTGCATGGATAGTCGATAGCCATCGGATCTAGGAGGAGTTGCACGAGGTTTAATCCTCATATGCAAAGGAGAGGAGCCGTCAGTTTTTGACACTTTGGGGTTCGGCATTTCGGGAATCTTGATGACAAGAGATTGGGGCACTTCACAGTGAAAACCCCGAGGTCGTGAAACGCGACTTGCCTTTAGAGAAGAAACTTCGGCATTTCGACATATCGGGGTTTCAGATACTAGGAGGTCGAAGGGGAAACATTTTTCATGGAGGATTCATGAAATTGCGAATCCCAAAGTCTCGAAAAGTGCACACAAGAAAGGGTTCGAGGAAATCCCCGAAAGAGCATTTCGGTATTTCGGCTACCGGAAGATGCAGGGGTGAGAGCTTGAAACTCTTTCCCCACGAAATCCTGAAAGGATATAAGCCGTTGGATCAGGGAGGCTCACGACCGTTGATCTTTCTCAGGAGAAGGAGAACCGGAGTTTCAGGATTTCAGTACTTCTGTACTTCGGATTTCGAGAGTATGAGAGGGTAAAGGATTGTTGTGTCGGGATTCACAAAGTTCCAAAATGTAAATTCCCGAAAACATAGTGAGGAGTAGTGTCGGGTCACGAAGACAAGATTTCAGGATTTCGGCATACCGGGGTTCAGGATTTTGGGAATCTTGAAGACAAGGAACCAGAGCATTTCTGCGTTGGAAACCTCGAAGTTCCGAAAGAGGCATGTGGTCATGGGGAAAAGTGGTCACATAGGCCGGAAAATTGCCATTTTGGCACTTTGGCATTCGGGAGATCGAAGATCTAGAACTCAGAACATCTGGGTTCACGAAATCGCGAAGACCGAATTTCCATTTTGGGAAAAGGGTCGTGGTTGTGTTAGAGGCCATGGGGAAGTTGAAGTACCTATGGATCGAATGATGAGGTTCTAATAGGGATCTATAAGAGTCGCTTCGACACAGGGAAGATTTGAAATGATCCTGTGAGCAGATCTAGGCCCGACAGTCGGGGGTCTGCAACATTTTTGGTATCAAAGCTTAACTATGTTTGTGTATTTCAGGCAAAGAGAGCAGAAAGGAAAAAAAACTATGATATACATCATTTTGGTATTAGAGGCAGCTTGCAGAGACATGCAGGAGAAGACAGAGTATTGGAACTCTGTGGTGATTGTTTGCAGGTAGGCAGTAGTCAAGAAGACAGTCAGGAGGACTATAGAGAAAAGGTTGGGAGCACTCACAGTTGCAGAGTGACAGCAGCAAGTTTTCCAGGAGGGCAAACAGGAATAGGAATATGGCTACTAAAGTCCATAGACGTGATGGAAAGAAGAACCATCAACAACCGAGCAAGGCCAAGATGGATAAAGAGCTCACCGAGATCAGAGCGAGGATGGAGGAACTTGCACTGCAGATGCAACAGGCTATAAGATCATATTGGGTGTATGAATGGCCCATGAGGATGAAGGTAAAATGGATGATTCAGGAATTGGTAGCCAAAAGACAGTGAAGGCTGTTAAAGGAATGGTTGAGGCATGTTGAAAGCCTCAGAGATGATGAAGAGGAGATGGTGCAGGTATGTGAACAAGAGACTGGGAGGAATCTCAGTGATGTTGAGGATGAACTAAGATCAGTTGAAGATCTCATAGACTGCCAGGAGGGCAGGACAGAAATTCCCAATTGCCAGGTGGGAAATGAGATGAGATCATTGCGGGATATCATAGACTGTCAAGAGGACAATAGGGGAATTTCATATTTCTAGGAGGGAAATAATATGGGATCCAGGGATCTCATAGACTGCCAGGAGGACAGCAAAAAAATCCCAATTTTCCAAGAGGGCAAGGGAGAGCAGATGAGCTCAGAGAAGGGCTCATATCAGCCCGATGAGCTGATGGAGGAGAAGGATCAGACACACTCTCTGATCATTGGAGGAATTCGAATATTCCTTCCATACAGCCCAGATGAGGCCAACATATGCGTTGCAGAGGGAGAAACAACAGAAGGACAACCAGACATGACTGCCGGGGAGTTGGAGCAGACACTGATGTTTGCCCAAGCAGAAGGAGATGATAATTCTGAGGAATGGTTCAACATTTTCAGCTAGGAAGCTGAGAAGACTACATCACTAAATCTTGCAGTAGGAGAATAAGAAGAGGAGGCAAGCAACATAGATTTTTTTGATCTGTATCAAGAATCTGAATCCCTGGAGAGAAGGGTGATGGTGCAAAGTTTGCACATCCAACAAGTCAAGTTAGAGACAAATGAAGGAAAATTTCTAGCTGAGGAGCAGCTGGAAAAAGCCGAAGATACACCAGCAGGAGAAATGGCAGCAACAACACTATCAAAAGAGGAAGTTGAGCAGCAACTTAGTGATAGGACTGCAGAGCTGGAGTCTATAGCAGAGTGGACACTTAGTGCCACAAAGGGAGAGATGACAGTCAAGTTGTCAAAGAGAGAAGCTGAGCAATAGCTCAGTGATGAGATAGAAGAATGGAAATCTGCAATAGGATGGCAAGTCAAGGCCACAAGAGATGAAGAAGATGACATGGGAGATCATGATGATCTGCCCAATTGCAGAGAGAAATTGCAGTAGAGGAGGCTGCATGAACAAATCCATCCATTGCAGTAGCTAGACGAGGTGATCGAGGAGATCCAAAAGCTGATGATCTGATCAGCAGAAGCGTTCAGTGAGGAGAAGCTGAGTAGAAGAGAGACAACAACAGTAGCAAGGAAGCAGCAATAGAACACAGGAGCAGATGGACAACTCCAAAGAGTTGTTTGGGATCCAGGAGGATTTCAACAGCTAGGGTGGAGAGATCATGAGCGAGAGCTCATGAATTTTTGCAACAGAGGAGTATGATGCAGGAGCATCGTTCCCAAGCTAGCCATGCGCCAGCCAGCCAGCCCACTCAGGACATTCAAGGAAGAGAGGCGCCAACCCTCTCATATTTTGAATTTGAATTAAGGGCATTTAATATTTGTAAGGATGTTAGAGCCAAAAGGCCATGCCTATACATAGGTTTTAGATGTAGGTAGCCTTTAATGGTTGTAAGGCTGAATCTAGCTCCAATCTAGACTAGACATCCCATTCAATGTAAATTTAATGTAATTGAATGAGATTTGGTGAGGATGGAGGGAAGAGATCGAAGAGCCCCCTCATGTAAAAGATCTTGGATCTTATTTTTGAAGGGAGTATTGTGTAGCAAGAGTTAGAAGATAGAGAGGAGAGAAGGAGCCGAGACTCTATCAAAAGTCTAAGCTCGAACACATTGTAAACAKAGGCATTTTACATTAATACAAACAACAGTTTTTMCTGCATGTCATTCTGTGTTGTGTGAATGCTTTCATGTGTTCATTATATGCTATAGATGTATGATGTAGGTGTGCGTTTGCAGGGAYAGATAGAATTCCTTGTCTGTTGAGTTCTTTGATTTCAGGTTGGCTTCTTTGAGGCTTCATGCCAAGAGGGTGTGATAGAACGTTGCGGGTTCTGAAAGCTAGTGGACAGGTGCACTTCTAAATTCTGAGGAATTTGGGCAAGGACGTGCCAGGAGGGCGCACCAGCTGGATTCATCGACTCAAAGAAGAATCCTCAAGGTTGTTGAACACCTTGGAGGTCAGACTGTGCAGAGGAAAGGCACAGAAGAAGACAGAATCTCTGAGGAGTTCTGTAGAGCTCTGCCAGGAGGGCATTGAGCAGATGCACACGTTGCATTGAGGAAGAAATCCATCGTGGGTTGAAGGAGGAAATTAGAATCACTGAGGGTTCTAGAAGCTCTGCTAGGAGGGCATTGAGCAGGTGCTAGAGTGCACAACATAACTCTGGTTTGAGTTCAGAAAGGAAGATAGGTTTACTGAGGAGAGACTCTACCAGGAGGGCACAAGAAAGAACTCTTTTGATTTCTGGAACAGAGAAGCGCCGAAGAGATAGGACCTTCACAGGGTTGTTGAATACCCTGCAGGCTCAGCAAGGAGTTGCTTGAGCAAGAGGCTGCCAAGAGGGCATTGGATTCTCCATCTGATGGGGAATAAAGGGTTAAGTCCCTTAGAGGTATAAGCAATATAAAATCTTAGGAAAAATAGAAACTTCGAGTGTGCAGAGACCCTATAGGAATCACAGAGGTTGAGGAAACCCTTCAAGGTTTCAGAGAAGAGAAGCTTAGGAGGAAAAGTGATTTTGTGCACAAGAACGATAGCTACAAGGAGTGCAGAGGCCAAAGAATCCTTTGAGGATTCAAAGAGAAGAGAAGCTCAGGAGGGAGAGTGTTTTCATGCACGAAGCCCTGCAAGTATCGCAAAGGATGAAAGGAGACCCTTTAGAGGGCTTGAGTTCGAGGAATCTCAGGAGGGAAAGCATCTTCAAGAATTTAGACAGAAGCTGTGAATAGAGGCTTCATAGCAGGGACAAAGGTCAAGGCCTTTGATAACTTGAATTCTTCCAAGGATCAGGAAGAAATAGATGCTCACAAGGAGGAGTTACAGTTGTCGTCGATTCAGGCACTGGAGGAATAGATCTGGGTCGTCAAATCTTGCATGGATAGTCGATAGCCATCGGATCCAGGAGGAGTTGCATGAGGTTTAATCCTCATATGCAAAGGAGAGGAGCTATTAGTTTTCGGCACTTCGGGGTTCGGCATTTCAGGAATATCGATGACAAGAGACTGGGGCACTTCACAGTGAAAACCCTGAGGTCGCGAAACGCAACTTTCCTTTTGAGAAGAAACTTCGACATTTCGACATATTGGGGTTTCAAATACGAGGAGGTCCAAGGGGCAACATTTGTCGCAGAGGATTCACGAAATCGCGAATATCGAGGTGACAAAAAGTGCACACAAGTAAGTGTTCGGGGAAATCCTCGAAAGAACATTTTGGTATTTCATCTACCGGAAGATGTAGAGGTGAGAGTTCGAAACTCTTGACCCACAAGATCCCGAAAGTATCTAAGCCATTGGATCAGGGAGGCTCACGACCGTTGATCTTGATCAGGAGAAGGAGAACCAAAGTTTCAAGATTTCGGTACTTCGGTACTCCGGATACCGGGAGTATGTGAGGGTAAAGGATTGTTGCACCAGAATTCATGAAGTTCTGAAACGTGAATTTCCAAAAACATAGCGAGGAGTAGTGTTGGGTCACGAAGACAAGATTTCAGGATTTCGGCATATCGAGGTTCAAGATTTCAGGAATCCTGAAGACAAGGAACCGGGGCATTTCAGCATTGGAAACCCCGAAGTTCTGAAAGAGGCGTGTGGTCACGGGGAAAATTGGTCACATAGGCCGAAAAATTTCCATTTCGGCACTTCGACATTCGAGAGATCGAAGAGCTAGAACTCAGAACATTTGGGTTAGCGAAATTGCGAAGACCGAATTTCCATTTCGAGAAAAGGGTCACGGTCGTGTTAGAGGCCATGGGGAAGTTGAAGGACCTGTGGATCGAATGATGAGGTTCCAATAGGGATCTATAAGAGCCACTTCGACACAGGGAATATTTGAAACGATCTTGTGAGCGGATCTAGGCCCGAGGGTCGGTGGTCTGCAGGACATTTGGTTCGACTTCTTTGAGTTCTTCATCTAACACATCGTCAATATCATTTTCATCAAAAACATTGTCTCAAACATGATCTCCTTGAACTTCTTCGACATCTTCATTTGAAATGTGAAATAACTTCTCTTCTACATCATATTCTTCTTCAATATCATATTCTTCCGCTACATTATAATTTACCAGCCTTCCTGTTGGATCATATCTAACAACATATGATGCACCCCCTCTACCTAGAACCTCTGAATAAAATACCTGTTCACATTGGCATAGAAAAACATAGGGCTTTGATCTTGGTTCAATGTTCCTTGTATTAACCATGGTAAATCCGTTATCATGTTTATTAACAATTCTATCGGGATCATGTTCATTCATTCGTAGCCTATACCATCTTACATCGAACATAACTAATTTGAAGGATTTAAATTCACACTCAAGTATATCATCCAAATACCCATAACAACAATTTTCAGATACTTTTGGATGCTTGTCACTTCTAGATGAAACATTAGTAACCCGAAACACTACAGTTATCCCACTATCATAAGTTTTCATCTTTTCATCCAAATTTTTGATGCGAAATTTGTGTCCATTGCACAACATAGCATTGTGGTGTTTCAACTGAAATATTACAGACACGTAAAAAAAACATTGTCAATTGATAAAGATATTTATGCTTTGAAATTATTCAAATTAATAAGAAAAGCACTCCATATACATCAATATAATATTCAAAAAAAACAAATAGTATGGGTGAATATATGCTTTCTTGTTTATCTTTTAAACCATTTTCTAAATCAATTTCCCTCTGTGTAAGATTGGTATCTCCTTTATGTTCAACTTCTTTGACCAATGAAGCCACACCATACCATGATAACCTACCATTATTAGATTGTATACATCATTCAATCTATACCTTCATCCAATCAAGATTGTTTTCATTGTATAAATGTATTGCATCCCACTCTTGAGCAATTGTATTAAAATGAAATAAAAATCGCATATAATTAATTAGTTACCATGGTATTATACTTTCATAATAATGGATTATGCACGAAGACTAAAAATTAAATAAGTATGATATACATAAAAACAAAAATTCAAATGTATTATAAATTTCCACCATGATCTACTTACTTGTCACTTTCCTCATTCTACCTTTCCCCAATAGGTGCTCCCCTTCAAATTTGTTGATGGATTGGACATCCCAAATGTGATCCACATTAATACTTGCAACTATTTTAGGAAGATATTGATTAATATAAACCATGTTTTGATATAAAATATATCCCTCTACCATAGAACCCTTAGGACGTGCTCTTTGTCTAACCAAAGCCTTCAATGATTTCAAGTGCCTCTCAACCATCCACATTGACCTTGTGTGTACAGGTCCACACTCTTCAATCTCCTTAACTTGGTGTATGAGGTAGTGTTCTTGTGCATTGAAAAATATCAGAGGTAGATACTTTTCCATTTCACACATTAGATGAGGAATTTGTCTCCTCCAATACTTTATATCTTCTTTATTGATTTATTTAGATGACAACCATATACAAATGATGCAANAAGGATTGTTGCACCAGAATTCATGAAGTTCTGAAACGTGAATTTCCAAAAACATAGCGAGGAGTAGTGTTGGGTCACGAAGACAAGATTTCAGGATTTCGGCATATCGAGGTTCGAGATTTCAGGAATCCCGAAGACAAGGAACCGGGGCATTTCAGCATTGGAAACCCCGAAGTTCCGAAAGAGGCGTGTGGTCACGGGGAAAATTGGTCACATAGGCCGAAAAATTGCCATTTCGGCACTTTGACATTCGGGAGATCGAAGAGCTAGAACTCAGAACATCTGGGTTAGCGAAATTGCGAAGACCGAATTTCCATTTCGAGAAAAGGGTCACGATCGTGTTATAGGCCATGGGGAAGTTGAAGGACCTGTGGATCGAATGATGAGGTTCCGATAGGGATCTATAAGAGCCACTTTGGCACAGGGAATATTTGAAACGATCCTGTGAGCGGATCTAGGCCCGAGGGTCGGGGGTCTGCAGGACATTTGGTTCGACTTCTTTGAGTTCTTCATCTAACACATCGTCAATATCAT
>JZKD02S1516190.1:40727-58669 GCA_000966675.3 Picea glauca
AGAGGGGGGAGAGAGAGGGGGGCTAGAGAATATTTCATGTTAACAGGAATGCATGTGTTTTCTTATTAATAATAACATTTGCGTGATTTAAGAATGCATGTTCCTTCCTAAAGTGCGTGCACATTATTTTTATTTCAATTTGTATTAGGAACGCGTACGCGTTCTTGTATATGTGTTTCTCAGGAACGTGTGTGCATTGTTGAGAAAACGCACACATTTTTGGGAACGTGCCTACATGGATTGTTGAGTGTAGGTTCAAGGTTTTACGAACCTATCACATCAAGAACACAGGCACGTTCCTAGGAGTGTGCACGTGTTCCTGTGAGTGCGCATTCCTTCTCACCCCATTGTCACTTTATCGTCCATTAACTTCGTGCACTCACCCTGATATAGTATGACAAGGAAGTAAGGAATATTGTGGATTATTAAGGTAGTATCAATTAGTGTGAAGAGTTGTAATTCTTAAGCCATCCAAGAAGCATGTGAGCGCATACAAATAGTTTTTATCAAATTTGGACATGAAACAAAATAAAGGAAAATAATCACGAGGGAAAATAAAAATGACAAGGCTATATTGGGATTTTTTTATTTGCAAGAAAATGAGTAAATAATAAATACTAATTTCTCAAGTTGAAACATGATTTCAATTATACGAACTTGTTTTTATATCATCACAATATACCATCATTATGAGACAAACACAGTTTGCACTAGACTCAAGTTTTATTCATTTCATTGTTTTACTTAGATAATTCATTTCATTGTTTTACTTAGTTAATTCTATTACTCTGACAACCATGTTTTCTACTTGCCTCTAACACATATGCATTGACTACTTATAATTATGATCAATCACGCTTGACACATGGTTGGGTATCATCGTATTTAGTTATTCTACCTTTTTTGTACAAATGGATGTTATATTATTCATAGTTGACATATCAATGCTACCTTATCATAAAAATAGTTGTAATATTATTCATCATTGACATGTAATATTCTTAATTAGCCAAATAGACGGATTGTATCTTTTCACATTATGTAGGCATGTTGAAGTAGGGATTCCTTAGATGTTTAATCACAAGAGACTACACCGTTGAACCATGTAAACCGAGATTTTTTTCTGGGAAAAACTCTTTCACCTCTTTTGATTTTGATTGCTTTTATTTTAAGATTAAGAAGAGTTAGGTAACTATAAAGGGAAGAATATATCGATGAAAAATGTGGACTTTAAAAGGGGCATAGAAAGTGTTATCGCTCCAAGAGTCACTCCCAGACTGCAAATGAGAGTAAGCTTGATAACATAGAAATAAAAATACTTGATTGGTTTTGTGGATTAAGAAAAAGAAAACAAGGAAGGGAAAGGATCGTAAGCTGTTGTAAATCAATGACGGACCATTGGGATATGGAGTCAAGAAAACACCCTACTCAATAAATGCAATCAATTTAAATATCAGATAAAGGTTTATTGAATAAAGGAAGAAAAAGATAACACAAAGAAGAACATCCATAAGGAAGAGATCCTCTCTGCATAAATGAATTCAAGGTATTTGAATTTAAAAAGTGACTAATAGGAAATATACATCAGATCCTCATATGCTCAAGAATCCATTAATCAAAGGAAACCATGATCCTCAAGATGTACAATTCATTCAAGTAAGAAGAAAAACTGGAAAATAAAACAAGAGATACAATCTGATAACACAGATATCATGAACCTTCAATAACATAAATGTTTACAAAAACATAATCCCCTTAGGGTTACAATGATCACAAGCAAAGTGCCTCCTACAACTCTCTCATCTCTCTTGTCTCATGAATCCAACCCCTCTCCAAGAGCTCTCTCCTTCCTTAAATATAAAATAGCATCCAAATATCCTTAGGAGGTCGAATCCCATCTCCTCCATTAGATTCTAAGCCTTGGATATAGGTGGCAACAATCAAAGAGACAAAAATCCAACAAACCGCTAATTTTCAAGAATTTGTTGGAAGTCGTTAATAAATTGTTTCCACCTCACTGCATGAGGCCTTTGATGGAGCTAAAACTTAGGTGTAGGTGTCCCTTGAAATATAATTAATCCTTGATAATCCATTCAAATCCTCCTTGACAGGTGGCAACCTCCCAACAAGGCGAATATCCAAACCATAACTACTACAGGAAATTTTGTAGCGTCGTTGTAAAATAGTTCTGCACATTCGGTAGCGCCACTTCTATGTCTAATATATCTCTAACCATAATAAATTTTGAAAAAATGAGAGAGGTGTTTTTTATATGGTATGTGATGAACAAAAACCTCCTCCAGGTTTTAAAAATACCTTCTCATTTGTTCATAATCTGAGTTTTAAATTAGTTACTCAAAACTTGCAGAAGCGTCCTTGCAAAATAATTATGCACATTCGGTAGCGTCGATCCTATATATCACTGTGTGAAATTTGGTATCACCAATACTGAACTGGTCAAGATGAATTGGTAGCGCTTGTCAAAAAATAATTTGGTAGTGCCAATGTAATATATCCTTGCAAATTCGATAGCGCCATCGTTACACAGCTTAGGATATTTAGTAGCATTTTAAGTAGAAAAATGGTAGGGCATGCTATATAGACGATTCCACAGCGCCATCGCACTATGGAATGTTTGTGCTCTTCTGTATGATGAGAATAATCAATAACCTTGAGCTGATAGGTTAGAAGCTTGTATATGCATGTATAGGTGGCAAAAACTTAAACATCCTTGATCACTTACTCTTGCAAAAAGAAACCATTCTAAAAAATGGAGCTTATATCCCCCCAATCATTTCATCAACCTAGAACTCCTCCTTGTGGAAGGAGGGCTTCCTTCTAACACAAAAAAATGTTTTTCCTTTGTAGTGACAGGATTCTTGACTGCAGGTGTGCATTTTTCACTACTTGTTCCTCTCTCTCAATGGAAGCTTCAACCAGCACGTTCAAATTCCTCTGGGCCACTTCATCCTTGAATTGTTGCAATTCTTCCTTGATTTTTCTATTCTGAGATTGAAATCCTTCATTTATCCTGTAGAGGTTATTTAGTTGCTTATGGAAAGATAGTCCTCTTCTAGCTGTAAATTCTTGTGCTAACATAAGATCCATGGGGGATAGAGACCTCCCTGTGAGGCTCTAAGAACTCTTGTAGTTTCAATGCCTTATCATAGGGATGCTCCCAACCTTTAACCTCTGTAACCTACCTTGATTTGTGACCTTCAATTCAAACCAAATACAAATTAAAACTGAAGATAAAAAACACACATTGCAAATCTAAAAATGAAACTCACAAAAATGTTGAAAACGATGCTTGTCCAGCAAGCTTATTTCACACACCTACTCTAATTATAGGGGAAAATGAAGCATTCAAGTTACATGAAACAACTAGTGAAGCCATTTCATCATTTTTTCAACTATTTGAAGCTTTGAAATGTGCTTCCTTAAGAACCAGAGATACTGCCTACTTAAAGGCACGTCAAATAAACATTTGGCAATACACTTTCCATTGAAGAAATCAGTGAGCCTAGGATCACTTAATTCTTGCAGACAAGCTACAAATGGATCCTGAAAAACATCATCAATACTTTGCTCTGCGATATTTCTTTGTGTAAAACGGAAAAGTACTATATTAGGTCCTTCCTCCACTGTGCTTGGTTGTTTCATTGCTTGTTTATCTTCTGATTCATTCTCAAAACAACAGACTTTGATTTGATAACTTCTTTTGGGTGCATTAATGAAAATCCTCCTTCATGTTGGTTTCTCTAATTCATTTTCAATGCATATGGCCTTGGTCCACTCCTGGTCATGAGGTGTATTAGGAAAACATGTTAGGGATGGTTTTATTTATTTAATTTCAACGTATATAATCTTCTCACATGGCATTTGATCTTGGCTTCTTGATGAAAATGAGCTTGTGTCTTCAAGAGGAATATGTGACTGGTAGGGAAATTCGTCACAATTAGAAGTGCTTGGGAAATTGGATTCTTCTGTATTGTCTTCTTATTGTGAGGGATATTCATCATATCTTGGATTATGGTCCCAATTTCTCAGTTTTTCACCTTCCAAACTTAGATTATCATCT
Source organism: Picea glauca (assembly GCA_000966675.3). Taxonomy (NCBI): domain Eukaryota; kingdom Viridiplantae; phylum Streptophyta; class Pinopsida; order Pinales; family Pinaceae; genus Picea; species Picea glauca. The sequence continues at coordinate 44,809 of JZKD02S1516190.1, forward strand.
TTTTCTTCTTTTTCAGCAACAAAAATATGACATGAGGGATGAAACAAGCTATTGTTGCTTTGATGGAAAGGGTACTTCTCTGATATAATCTCTTCAAGTGACTGTTCAGATAAATCATCTTCATAATCATCATACAAAGGAGATTCAATGACCATTTGACTATTAATGGTTGAGGTTCTTAATACAATAGCAGGGACAACTAGTTGTTCAGAAAAATCATCCTCATAGTCATCAAAACATGGAAAATCATGGCACACTAGTTCATTAACAATAGGAGGGATTACAAAAACAATTGGTAATCTATGAATTTGGTCATGATGAACTGCAACACTATCCTCATGCTGAAGTAACTCTGAACCTAAGATGACCTCTTGACTTAAAGAATCGAGAAATGGAGGAGATAGGGAAATTATGGATTGTCCATCTTGATCTTTCTCTTGGGGACCTAGATTTTGACATGAATGATGGATATGTTCTTCAAATTTAGGAAAAGCATCATGGAACTCATCATCTAAGTCTTGTTCACTGTAATCATCCCCTTCATATGAACTTCTAGAGGAATCACTTGTTGAATCCTGAATATATGATGCATACCTCTCACAACAATTCTCAATAAGTCTTTCAGCTGGATAAATTATCTTGTAATGAGAATAAAAAACATCATGAAAGTCCTGTAAAGAGAAAATACTAGAAGCAGGGAGTGTTTATACCATTTTCTCTCATAGCCTTCCAATGAATACATGACCATTTTCATCAATATATCTTCATGATGGATGTCAAGCTACTGCATCAAAGCATGAAATTATTGAACACGATCAACAAGGCTATCTTTCTCACCTTCATAAAATCTGGGCAGCAGATCTTTCTATGGCTGAGAAATTGAGTGGGGAAAACCTCCTGGCTAGGATAGCCTCCATAGCCATTTAATTTGTCTCATTCCAGTGGAGTCACCAACAGATTATGAACAATGGAGTTACCATGGTGAATGTGCTATCTTGAAGGTGTCCAACTTCAGTCAACATCTAAAGCTGGAGATGTGCAATGTCGTTCTTCCTAGGGAGCTTTTCAATCTACTCAAATCCATCCTCGGCAATGGTTCCAAAAATGTTATCACTCCAAGAGTCACTCCTAGACTGCAAATGAGAGTAATCTTGGTAACATAGAAATAAAAATAATTGATTGCTTTTGTGGATTAAGAAAAATAAAACAAGGAAGGGAAAGGAAACTAAGTTGTTGTAAATCAATGATGGACCATTGGGCTATGGAGTCAAGAAAACACCACGCTCATTAAATGCAATCAATATTCATATTAGATAAAGTTTTATTGAATAAGGGAAGAAAAAGATAACACAAAGAAGAATATCCATAAGGTAGATATCATCTCTTCATAAATGAATTCAAGGTACTTGAATGTAAACAGTGACTAATAAGAAAGATACATTAGATCCTTAGATGCTCAAGAATCTATTAATCAAAGGAAACCATGGTCCTAAAGATGTACAATTCATTCAAGTAAGAAGACAAATTAGAAAATAAAACAAGAGATACAATCTGATAACACAGATATCATGAACCTTCAATAACATAAATGTTTACAAAAACATAAGCCCCTCAAGGTTACAATTATCACAGGCAAAGTGCCTCCTACAACTCTCTCATCTCTCTTGGCTCATGAATCCAACCACTCTCCAAGATACCTCGCCTTCCTTAAATAGAAAATAGCATCCAAATATCCTTAGGAGGTCGAATCCCATCTCCTCCATTGGATTCTAATCCTTGGAGATAGGTGGCAACAATCAAAGAGACAAAAATCCAACAAACTGCTAATTTTTCAGGAACTTGTTGGAAGTCAATAATAAACTATTTCCACCTCACTGCATGTGGCCTTTGATGGAGATAAAACTTAGGTGAAAGTGTCCCTTGAAATCTAAATGATCCTTCAAAATCCATTCGAATTCTCCTTGACAGGTGGAAACCTCCCAACAAGGCAAATATCCAAACCGTAACCACTACAGGAAATTTTGTAGCATCGCTGTAAAATAGTTCTACACATTTGGTAGTGCCACTTCTATGTATAATATCTCTCTAACCATAACACATTTTGAAAAATTGAGAGAGGTTTTTGTTATTTGGTATGTGATGAACAAAAAGCTCCTCCAGGTTTTACAAATACCTTTCCATTTGTTCATAATTTGAGTTTTAAATTAGTTACTCAAAACTTGCAGAAGCGTCCTTGTAAAATAACTTTGCACATTCGGTAGTGTTGATCCTGTATATCACTGTGTGCAATTCGGTAGCGCCAATAATGAACTGGTCAAGCTGAATTGGTAGCATCCGTCAAAAAAGAATTTGGTAGTGGCACTGTAATATTGTGAATTCGATAGCACCATCGTTACACAACTTAGTATATTTGGTAGCATTTTAAGTAGCAAAATGGCAAGCCATGCTATATAGATGATTCTGCAGTGCCATGGTGCTATGAAATGTCTATGCTCTTCTGTATGATGATAATAATTAAGAACCTTGAGATGATAGGTTAGAATCTTGTATATGCCTGTATAGGTGGAAAAAACTTAAACATCCTTGATCACTTACTCTTGCAAAAATAGACCATTCTAAAAAATGGAGCTTATATCCCCCCAATCATTTCATCAACCTAGCACTCCCCCTTGTGGAAGGAGGGCTTCCTTCTAACACAACAAAATGTTTTTTCTTTTGTAGTGACATGCTTCTTGACTGCAGGTGTGCTTTCTTCACTACTTGTTCCTCTCTCTCAATGGCAGCTTCAACTAGCACGTTCAAATTCCTCCGAGCCACTTCATCCTTGAATTTTTGCAATTCTTCCTTGAGTTTTCTATTCTGAGATTGAAAGCCTATGTTTAGCCTATAGAGGTTATTTAGTTTCTTATGGAAAGGCAGGCCTCTTCTAGCTGCAAATTCTTGTGCTAACAGAAAGAAGGTGAGTAATAATAGTGTAGTGCTCTTCGCTCTAGTTAAAAATAAATAAAAAATATTTTGCAACATATCCTCTCTACACTCTACACTATGTTCGTAGTCCCCTTCCCCTGCTTTGGGGGTATGCTCGTATATACTAGTTTCAGCCACAGCCCAAACACAAATGAAAGTGAACACATAAATATAAATTACGGGTTTATATAAGAATATGTAGGACTTTATCTACTATTTTTCTGATGTGTATTCATGTGACAATTTCTCCTTAATATTTGGATGCTTTGAATTTACCCACATAATCAAAATTTTAATATCAGTAATGAATTATACCATATCAAGCATTTTCAATTCACCAATGTTTTGAGACCCCTCAGTAAGAAATAAGGAAATCCAAGTGCTTTTTATACAATGATGTGGTTGATCCATCATGTCAGTCGTCGCGAAAGCATGGAGTAAAGTTGAAGGTTTGGTTTCCAAGAAAGGGTCCTGCCTCCTAATTCAACGATGAGAGTACAAGAGACTCGTGGTGACTTGAGACTCGATCGATCCCTCCACCATACATACCGACCTATTTCTTTGGGTAAAATTGAGCTCAAATATGATAGGAACTACATGAAAAGTCCTGTGATGGGAGATGTTGGTTAATTTTCAAACGGTCTGGATAATTTATTTTTCGAAAAAACTATAAAAAAAAATGCAGAACTTTGTCTTGCTTAAAAAACTAAACTCGTTAAAAATGGGACAATAACTTAATTTTTTTTTCTTTTATTTACTTGTGATTTTTCTCAAATTCGATAGGCTTTGTGCTTGCTTATGATTGTTTTGGGATTTGTCCAGGGTAAACAATATGCACCCGAAAACAACAGAGTGTGGGACTTTAAATTCTTTAGAATGGCGAAGCCTATACAACATGTATTACTTTGGTGTGCATGTTATTGACCCAAGGTGGAGCTATGGGATGAGATTGGTGGAACATTGCAATGGGCTAAGTTGGGTCTATCTGGCAGGTTCTAATTGGTGTATTGGGTTGTGAGCTCTCCTCTATTTTCATTCTTGGCTAGCTATCCACTTTGCCAAACTTTCTCATTAATTTTCAACCCCATTTAGGAATTATTAAACTTGATTTGGTAAAGTGGAGGTTTAAATGCATAAATCAACAAATAAACATGTTTTTGAGTGATCTTGATTTATAGTATTTGTATTATTGTGTAGGAGTATAAATCTTGGATTTGATGTCAATAGATAGAAATATGTTTTGTACATTGGATTGGGTTTAGTTTAGGTGGTTGGGAGGAATGATTGTTAGTCTCCCCATCCAAATTCAATTCTTACAAGTAACATATTGAACTCATAAGTAGTATATGAAAGGCAAAAGAAATTAACTGCAATATAGGAGTCAAGCAAGTTTAGGATCACTGAGGGTTGGTCATAAGAAATTGACTGCAATAAAAGAGTCAAGCAAGGTTGTCCCCTATCCTCTACTCTTTTTTCCATTTACATTGACAAGTTAGAAGATTTTTTGGAACTCACCAAGTTGTGTTGGACCAACTCTTGCTAGTATAGTAATCATTCTTCTTCTCTATGCTGATGATATTGTTATTATGGCGAGAAATCCTTATGACGTTAGTAATTATCTTAGAATCATCAAGGACTTATTCTCTAGTACTGGTATAATTGTGAACACTAACAAAATGAATATTATGATCATCAACAAGATCACCTACAATAATTTTGTATATGACAATAATATATTAAAGTTCCTTCATACAAGTATCTTGGAATTGATATTCATCACAAGCTTAATTGGAACTGTAACACTGAGAAAAGGATAAATGGTGGGTGGACAACTTGTTATGGGCTTGAAAATAATTGTAAATTAGAAGACCTTTGGATATGGGATAAGAAAAATATCCTCTTTGAGACTCTTGTCACTCGTGTTATCTTATATGGATGTGAAGTTTGGGTTTGCGGTATCTCTCAAGAATGTTTGAGAAAGATAGAGCAGATATAAAATAATTTTATAACTTATAATTTCAAAATTAAGGGCAATACAACCTATCCTATCCTCTTCATCGAAGCCTGCCTTTCCCCCATTAAGAGAACAACTATGATTAGGTACTTAATGTACAAGAAAATTATAAGGGTGAGTGCAAGCTAATGATGGTATCTCATGATGCATAACTGGCAATGCAAAACTGGAAAAAAAAATATGTTAACTTGGAGGGATTATTGAAGGTAAATTTTCAATGAATTTTAATATGGTGTAAGAACAAGAAATGTAGAAAAATGAATTAGCTTTCCGAATATACAACTTTTGTTTATAGAAATTGTGAATCACTATGTTAAATTTGATTTTTTCAAACAATGTTATGTTATTTTTCCAATAAAATATAACGCATATGTTTTTGTTCATGCAGGTGTTGAGTACCTTAAATATGGAACTTCTTTCCAAAAACTTGTATAATTGTAGAGAACCCATTGTTCTAGTGAAGTGTATTTTCTGGAAATTTATAATATTAATTTTATATTTTGTTTTAAATATCAAAGTGATGCAAGAGCATCGACAACTCATCAAGCGAGTCAGCATGGAGCGGAAGACGGCTGGACAGCGCCATCACCAAGTTTTGAAAACACCTTGATATTGTTGCGCGATCTTAAATGATTCATTTAAGAGACAACACACTTGTATATTGTAAATGGACCTTGACCGGATAGCTCACGTCCTTAGGTAGATGAGGCATTTAATAGAATTAATGTAAAGTTAGATAGGAATTTAATTTAGATTTGATAGATTTAGAGCTTGAGAGGGAAACGGGATATAGACACCCTCCTTTGTATATTGTAACATTATTATTATTATGGAGTAGCGTTGTTGAAGAGAGCATGCAGAGAAGTGTATGAAGAACATCCATGTACATATATTGAATTCCATGGTTGTGTTATTCTCTGTGTATTGATGAAATTATGCTCATGAATGTTTGCTTCTTGTCATACATGTGATTTTATATGTTGTGTATGTGATTTCATGGTTGAACTGAAGTCTGTAAGAACAGGGAGTTAGTTTCAATTGTTTCTCTATCTTGAACCAGAGAATTCCTGCAAGGAGTGCAGTTGAATCGTCCGCAAGGAGTGCCTTGACAGAAGGGTTCAGATAGGGATAACTTTTGTTCTAAGTTCTCAGAAGTGCAAATTGGGCACCGGAACTGTGTAAGGTGTGCGAAGGCTAGATGAAGACTTAGAGTTGTGATTCTGAGCAAAGGGATTGAAATATTTCTGCTGCAGGAGTGCGCAGGATCGAAGACTTCAACACTTAGCTTGTTTGAAGATTTGTCGCAAGGAGTGCGTGCAATGAGTTTCCTGAAGGAACTCGAAAGATGGGAGAAAAGCTCAGGAAGGATAGACCTTCGAGTTTGTTGAAGGACAGGATAAACAAAGTTGTGCCTTTAAGGTTGCAAGGGACGTCGTAGGGTTGCGCGCAGGGTGACGAGTTCTGTAAAATAACGGCTCATCGTTTCGTGGATTGAACGAGGAAGAAACGGACGGACGAATTTCTCCAAGGAGATTTCGAGAAGCTCCAAGGGCCATTGGATCTTACGGAGGTGCAGGAAGGCTACAATGTAGGAGCAGAAGAAGTTCGAAGCTCGGAAGGGCAGGAGCTGTCGATCGGGATCATGAGGAGCGTGGGTTCTACTCGTGGATTGGCATATTGGGAGTTCGTGAGGTAAGACTCCAATTTTATGCAACGGAAGTCGCGAGAGTGCGAGGGGTGACATTCCGACAGCTACGTCAACAATGTGGGACACAAGTGATAGTGGAAGATAGGTGGCGTAAAATATCGGAGGTTTGGTGTCTCGAGCCTAGGGAGTTGAGGTAGGAGTCATTTGAGCTTGTGAGAGGTGAAGTCACGAGGGAGCGCAATCGTGATTTTGGCATCTCGGCGCATCACGTATTGGAGGTTGAAAACTTGAGAGTTGTTCGTCGCGAGTGGTGAGACTGCGATAAGGGTAGAAGTCCCGACAGGCAGGAGAAGGTCAGTGCTAATGAACACATCGGATCTCAGGGGTTCGAGAGCCTAGCTGATCAATAGAGAACTCGCGAAGCGCAAAGTTTTGATCCTCCGATAAGTAAGTAAAGAGGATCACGAGACGAGAACTGTGGGTGCAGATATTCCGATTGGAAGATAGAAGAGTATTGGCACTCTTCGGGCTGGGAGAAAAGAAGGTCCTGTGAGCGAGGGCGAGGAGTTATCGAGGGAGGTAGCTCATGCGCCTTGCGTCAAAGTTGGTATCAGAGTGGGAATTCTTTGCTTTCTATAGTAGAGAAGGAGGATTTTCCATGCCTCCCAGAAGAGAAAGGCAGTCACCAGACCCAGAAGACAGGGAGGTGCGAAGAAGAGGCAGGCCAGCAGGAAATCCAGAAATGGAGCGGCAGATGAGAAATCTCCGAGCAAGACTTGAGGAGATGGAAACAACACAAAGATGCGGAGTTAGTGTTGGGGATATTAGTGATTCCGAGGTTGAAGAGGAAGCTGGACATGGAGAAGAGGTCATAGTATAAGATGCATCAACTGAGTGGTTGATCAAAGCCATTGCCAGGATGGGGGCGAAGGCGAAGATGGACATTCCAGTCTATGTGTCAAGAGCGAGGGCGAGGCAGAAGCCATCCAAGAGGCAAAGTAGTTTCCCAGGAAAAATTCTAGAAGCCCAAAGAGGAATGGAAGAAACCTTAGGGTAAGGTTGAGAGAGGTGGAACCTCATAGCAAAGGCAACCATATGTTGAATAAAGAGGGCAACAGATTGATCAGCGAGGGGATTATGCTGATGCAAACACTCTTCCTTGTACTAGGGGTCAAGGTAGAGGAAGAGGTGGAATAATCAGATGTTTTACATGTGGGAAGAATGGGCACAAGTCATTTGAGTGTCCAGAGAAAAAGAAGGATGCAGGAGAAGATCACATCACAGAAGCGCAGAGGCGTGATGGTGAGACAGAAGATGCAGAAAGTGGAATATCACTTGGGATGCATAAAGTCCTTTTGACACCTGAGAAGCAGATGGAAAGCTTAGTGCAAAGGACCAAACTGTTCAGAACAGCTTGCAAGACCAAAGATAGGAAATGAAAAGTTATCGTGGACAGTGGTAGCACAGATAATCTCGTATCCACAGAGATGGTAGAAAAGATGGAGCTAGAGACAACTGATCACCTGATTCCATACAAAGTCTCGTGGCTATAGAAGGGACATTAGGTGAGTGCCACCAAACAATGTTTGGTTGAATTTAAAATAGGTGGGTATAATGATAAAATTTTGTGTGATGTTATTCCCATGGATGTATGTCATCTGTTGTTGGGTAGACCATGGCAATATGACAGAAATGTGATTCACGATGGGAGGATGAACACATATACTTTGGAGAAGAATGGGAGAACCCATACATTGCTTCTGATAAAGGATAAGAAGGTGAAGCCGGAAGTAAGCAATACAATACTTCTCATGAGTGGGAAGGAACTTCTTACAGAGGTTGAGAAGAATGAAGATCCACAATTCTTTGTGGTCAGAAAACCAAGAATTGTTCTGACTAGCACAAGAGTGGATGATTTACCAGATGAAGTTCAGAAACTGCTGGGAGAGTTCGCTGATATCATAGTGGATGAATTACCTCATTCGTTGCCACCGATGAGAAGTGTGAGTCATCACATAGACCTCATACCAGGAGCGAGTTTGCCGAATAAAGCCACGTACAGGTTGATGCCGTAGGAGAATGAGGAAGTCAAAAGGCAGGTCCAAGAGTTGATGGACAAAGGATTGGTCAGGGAGAGCTTGAGTCCATGTGTTGTACCAACAGTACTCAGTCCGAAGAAAGACGGAGGCTGGAGGATGTGCACCGATTCAAGAGCAATCAACAAAATAACCATCAGGTACAGGTTCCCACTACCGAGAATGGATGATCTGATGGATTGCCTGAGTGGGGAAAATTATTTTTCAAAGATAGATTTGAAAAGCGGGTATCACCAGATTCGCATGAGGGAAGGTGATGAATGGAAAACAACCTTCAAGACAAATGAAGGACTGTATGAATGGATAGTCATGCCGTTTGGCTTGACGAATGCGCCAAGTACTTTTATGAGGCTGATGAATGAAGTCTTGCGGGAGTTCATCGAAAAGTTCTTCATTGTATATTTGGATGATATACTGATTTACAGTAAATCAGAGGCTTAGCATTTGAAGCATCTGGCCATCATGATGAGGAAGTTACAGCAGGAAAAGTTGTTGATCAACATGAAGAAGTCCTCATTTATGCAAACACAACTCATTTACTTGGGTTTTGTTATTTCAACGAATGAGTTGAGGATGGATCCGGATAAGGTGGAAGTGATAAAAAATTGGCCACCACCGAGAAATATTTTCGAGGTGAGGAGTTTCCATGGTTTGTCTAGTTTCTACAGAAAATTCATCAGGAATTTCAGTGGGATTAGCGCAGTAATGATGGACACAGTGAATAAGCGACATAAATTTTTTCATTGGACAACCAAGGCTGAGAAGAGCTTCAATCTGTTGAAGCAAAAGATCACGGAGCAACCAGTGTTGGTGTTGCCAGATTTTCAGAAGACATTCCAGGTGAAATGTGATGCAAGCGGGTATGCCATAGGAGCGGTCTTAAGTCAGGAGGACAGGCCAGTTGCATATTTCAGCAAGAAGCTAGATGAAGTGAAACTAAAATTCTCCACGTATGATAAGGAATTTTATGCTATCATAGAGGCACTGAAGAAGTGGAGGCATTACTTGATCCCAAAAGAATTTGTATTGTATCGCGATAATCATGCATTACAGTTTGTGACTCAACAAGAGAAGTTGAATCAGAAACATGCAAAATGGGTAGAGTATATGCAGAATTTCATGTTTGTGATTAAACACATTTCGGGTACTGCTAACAAAGTGGTTGATGCTTTGAGCAGGAAATGTTTGTTGCTGCAGGAGTTTCGAGTCAAAACCTTGGGTTTTGAAAATCTCAGGGACATGTACGCAGGTGATGCAGATTTTGTAGAGGCATATGGAGCAGCTGAGAACCCAGTTCTCAGAGATAGAAGTCAGTGGATAGATTACATGATCCAAGATGGATTTCTATTCAGAGGAAATCAGTTGTGTATTCCAAATTTCTCCATGAGGGAGAACTTGTTGAAAGAGAAGCACAGCGGCGGATTAGCAGGGCACTTTGGCCATGAAAAAACGTTCACAAAGCTGAGCGAGTCATACTTTTGGCTAGGGATGCGGTCAAAAGTTAAAAGGTTTTTTGACAGATGTAGAATTTTCCAACATTCTAAGGGAAGAAAGAAGAATGCAGGTCTTTATCAACCATTACCCATACCAAAAAGGCCATGGGAGGCGATCAACATGGATTTTGTATTGGGATTTCCAAGGACACAAAGAGGTGTTGATTCCATCTTTGTGGTCGTGGACAGGTTTTCAAAGTTGGAACATTTCATACCATGTCAGAAGACCAGCGATGCGACACACATCGCAAACTTTTTTTTCAAAGAGATCGTGAGACTTCATGGGTTGCCGAAAAGTATTGTTTCGGACAGAGATACTAAATTTATAGGGAATTTTTGGAGGACGCTATGGAAAAAGCTAGGGACTAACTTGGCGTTTAGTTCTGCTTATCATCCTCAGATGGATGGACAGACGGAATTCATCAACAGGAGTCTGGGAGATTTGTTGAGAAGCTTGGTGACAGAGCACCGTAGCAGCTGGGATAGCGTATTTCCATAGGCAGAGTTTTCATACAATGATTCAGTGAATCAAAGTACATGTAGAAGTCCATTTCAGGTTGTATATGGGATGCAGCTGAGAGGAGTTTTTGAATTGTGACATTCAGAATAGACTGCAACTAGCAGTGCTAGTGCATAAAAATTCACTGAAGCGATGCAAGAACTTCACAGTCAGGTGAAGCAGTGATTGCAAGACTCGAACCAGGAGTACAAGCGCAGGGCAAATCAGCACCGAAGACAACTTCAATTCGAAGTTGGCGATCTAGTTCTGGCACATCCAAGGAAGAAAAGGTTCCCAAGGGGAACATACAATAAACTCAAAATGAAGAAAATCGGACTGTGCAGAGTCCTGAAGAAATTTGGAGAAAATGTGTATGAGATTGAGTTGCCGGATGGCATTGGAATATCTCTGATATTCAATATCACAGATTTATATCCATACAGGGCTGGAGAAGTAGAGACTAGAACTGAGGAACCAGTGATCCAGTGGATGAAGCAGATGTCAGTTGCACAGAAGCCCCAGATGGAATGCATACTGGACAAGAGAGTGGGTAAGAAGACTAGAAGGAAAGAATACTTCGAGTATCTGGTCAAATGGAAGAATCACCCAGTGGAGGATGCCAGCTGGGAGACCGAAGCAATGATACAGAAGCATGGACAGACTGTGTAGGAGCTCATGGACAGGAGCCCATGAAAATTTTCAAGCCGAGTATGATGCAGGAGCATCGACAACTCATCAAGCGAGCCAGTGTGGAGTGGAAGACGGATGGACAGCGCCAGCACCAAGTTTTGAAAACGCCTTGATATTGTTGTGTGATCTTAAATGATTCATTTAAGAGACGGTGCACTTGTATATTGTAAATGGACCTTGAGCAGATAGCTCACGTCCTTAGGTAGATAATCCATTTAATAGAATTAATGTAAAGTTAGATAGGAATTTAATTTAGATTTGATATCTTTAGAGCTCGAGAGGGAAACAGGATATAGACACCCTCCTTTGTATATTGTAACATTATTATTATTATGGAGCAGTGTTGTTGAAGAGAGCATGCAGAGAAGTGTATGAAGAACATCCATGTACAGATATTGAATTAATAGAAAGAGCTTTGATTCAATTCCATGGTTGTGTTATTCTCTATGTATTGATGATATTATGCTCATGAATGTTTGCTTCTTGTCATACATTTGCTTTTATATGATGTGTATGTGATTTCATGGTTGAACTGAAGTCTGTAAGAACAGGGATTTAGTTTCAATTGTTTCTCTATCTTGAACCAGATAATTCCTGCAAGGAGTGCAGTTGAATCGTCCGCAAGGAGTGCGTTGACATAAGGGTTCAGATAGAGATAAATTTTGTTCTAAGTTCTTAGAAGTGCAGATTGGGCACTGGAGCCATGCAAGGCATGCACAGGCTAGACAAAGACTCAAATTTGTGATTCTGAGCAAATGCATTGAAAGATTTCTACTGCAGGAGTGCGCAGGATCGAAGACTTCAACACTTAGCGCATTTAAAGATTTGCCACAAGGAGTGCGTGCAAGGAGTTTCCTGAAGGAACTCAAAAGCTGGGAGAAAAGCTCAGGAAGGATAGACCTTTGAGTTCATTGAAGGATAGGATAAACAAAGTTGTGCCTTTAAGTTTACAAGGGATGTCGCAGGGTTGCGTGCAGGGTGACGAGTTCTGTAGAAGAATGGCCCGTCGTTTCGTGGATTGAACGAGGAAGAAACGGACAGACAAATTTCTCCAAGGATATTTCGTGAAGCTTCGAGGGCCATTGGATCTTGCGAAGGTGAAAGAAGGCTACAGTGCAGGAGTGGAAGAAGTTTGAAGCTCGGAAGGGCAGGAGTTGTCGATCGGGATCACGAGGAGCGTGGGTTCTACTCGTGGATCGGCATATCGGGAGTTTGTGAGGTAAGACTCCAATTTTACACAACGGAAGTCGCAAGAGTGAGAGGGGTGACATTCCGACAGCTACGTCAGTAGTGTGGGCCACAAGTGATAGTGGAAGATAGGTGGCGTAAAATATCGGAGGTTCAGTGTCTCGAGCCTCGGGAGTTCAGGTAGGAGTCGTTTGAGCTTGTGAGAGGCGAAGTCACAAGGGAGCACGATCGCGATTTCGGCATCTCGGCGCATAGCGTATCGGAGGTTGAAAACTTGAGAGTTGGTCATCGCGAGTGGTGAGACTGCGATAAGGGCAGAAGTCCCGACAGGCGGGAGAAGGTCAGCGCTGACGGACACATCGGATCTCGGGGGTTCGAGAGCCCAGCTGATCAATAGAGAACTCGCGAAGCGTGAAGTTTCGATCCTGCGATAAGTAAGTAAAGAGGATCATGAGACGAGAACTGTGGGTGCAAATCTCCGATTGGAAGATAGAAGAGTATTGGTGCTCTTCGGGCTGGGAGAAAAGAAGGTCCTGTGAGCGAGGGTGAAGAGTTATCGAGGGAGGTAGCTCGCACGCCTTGCGTCACAAAGTCAATATATCCTTGAAATTACAATGTCTTTTGTTCGTGTAGGATAGGAGGGTCTTGACATGACCAAAATAAATTTTATTTTTTTCAGATCGTAGATATCAGTCTCATCTAGTGGAGCATATAACTCATTCGAGAAATGGTTAAGCCGACAAAAATTTGTAGTAGAAATAAGAGAGGTATGTATTCTAGGATTTTGATATATGCAAAGACAAAAATAGTAAACAATATTAATTTAAAAAAAAAAAACTATATAATTGGAATCTGCATAGTTGTATCTATCTATGTCTGTAGTTTTGTCAACAACTAAATTGCTTAGCCTATATAAAAATAACATCAAAGACAGATAAATAGAGAGGCATTCACAAAAATGGAGGTTTTTATCAATTTGTAGACCGAATCACTAGGTTTGTCACCCTGAACCTTTATTCGAGGAAACCAAGTTAGCATACACGTTGTCAATCCCGCAAAAAAAATAAAAAATTAAAATAACATGCACATGTTCTTAAGAGAACGCACATGCTCTAGGATTGTGCACACACTCTAGCAATGTGCACCTGCTCTAATAACGCACACACATTCGTAATATATGAGCGTGCATGCATTTCAAAGAGTGTGAACACGCTCCTATAAGCTATTTTTTAGTTTTCATTCCCCCCCACTCTCTCTCACCTAAAT
>JZKD02S1516190.1:154489-165550 GCA_000966675.3 Picea glauca
AGACACTATGTGTCTTGATAAGAGACTGACGGATGATCTCCTGGGTGCTACCACCTGTAGGATTAGGGGTTGCTGGCTCAACTGTGATATGAGGATCTTCGGTTGAAGTAGTTGTTGTTTGAGGGGGGATATTATCTTGTGAATGGCTTCTAGTCACTATAGGGGTGAGATTAGGTGGGGGAGGAGTCTGGCGACCACCGCGTGCCATTAATTAAGTTCAGGCCCTCCTTCTAGCGCCATTTGTTGACGGGCGAAAATGACCGTCCGTCAACTGGGAGAGTGGAACCGGTCCGGGGTTTTCTAAATAACCAAAGCCATTTGGAATGGACCACCCTGATGAGTTTAACGGATCCGTTGGCCGCTCTAAGGTCTCCTAAGAAAACCAAAGAGAGAAATGAACTTAGCTAAGTAATCTAAACTAAGGAAACTAGAAACTAATAAAACAAACTAAACTCAACTAACTAAATAAAAGAAATTAAACCAAAATAAAGGAAACTAGAAACTAATAAAACAAAGATAATGAACTAATATACTAAATGTAAACTATTCTAACTATTCTATCTACAAACTACTAATAACTCAAATCAACTATCTAATAATCAGATGTAATATTACTTATTCACAAATATACACTATAAACAATGTACAGATTTGGTTAAAACCTATAAAACTCAATTGATTACTGCCCTAAGACAGCCAAGGATCTCTTTTTAATTTTTATATTTTATGAAAAGGAATAAACATTACTGAAATTAAACAATCCACTATATTTCACTGAAATTAAACGATCTAATACAAATATAATTAAGATTGTATCTATATTAAACTGCTTAATGAAAACAGTAAACAATAAACTAATTGACCTGGAAACGCTCCAAGTCTGCCCTGTGTACGATGACTTCTAAGCTGGTCGGAGGAAGAAATTCACACCGTTTAGTCCTTAAGCTTTTCGTAAACAATTGGTTGTGCTGCCTCTTGAAGTGTTTTTACAGGACAAACAAGACATAAAAGAAATCATAACAATCATATGATTATAAACTCCTGCAGTAAGGGAAACCTATTATGCAGAAAACTTATATATAACAATTCAATTTATGAAGAAGACAAAGCTATCATTCACTAAAATGAATTGATAATTGTTATGTCTTTTATCGATTTGGAAGAGACAAGATATAGATAAAAATAATAAAATTATATCATTTGAATTTGATTTATATAGCTAAAGTAATCATAAGCCATAAACAAAGTGATATACCAAACTTGAAACAAAATGTGATATATTGAGAAGCTAAAGCTATGACAAAACATCAATTCTGCTCTAGTCTGTATCAGAACTCCATATCCTTGTTCTCCCACAACTGAGGATGAACATTATTACAAAAACCCTAGGTTTATATAGGTTTCTCACAAGGTAAAACATCCTTGTGAATAATAGCAAATTGTTTTACATAATCTGGGGAAAAATCCCAAAATCTACTAAATTGAGGAAAATAAAATGCAAGTAAATCTGTAGATCATCCCCTAACTGCTCATGATATTTATTTCCAAATTCGAATTTGCCTACAATAGAAAATAAAGATCAAATTAGAAGGATGTTTTATTAAGAAAACAATAAAAAAAATGATCTTACAGACTTAGCTACAGAATCATCTGATTCTGTAGCTAGTCAAAAATAGCAAACATGACTAGATATAATCAAATAAAATCAAATCCAAAACTAATTACTAATGATTCAATTATTCCTTAAATTAAACCAAATCAAAAAGAGTGCAATCGGGACATGGTAAGAATGCTCTGTTTTTCCAATTGACATAGAATCGAATCAAATCTTAATAAGACTGTTTCATAAATGAAATCAATGGTAAACCAAATCGTATGAGATACAAAACAATCATTATTGATTTGCATAAGATTCATATCATTTAATCCATTGCCAATATAGAAAGTCGTCACGATTTCATGCATAACTGTATCTATAGAATCCAGCCACAGTCTTCATTCGCTGAGTTTCAAACAGTTCACAGGTATGGTCGCAACTATCATTGACTAGTTATAGTCATAACAACAGATTGATATCATTCAGTTAAAAGGACGATATATAAATTGCTTCCATTGCAATCGGATGAAATCATACTCCATGAATATCGACTCAAAAATCCTTATGTTTGATTACCACACAGTCAACGGACAGAGGCGCAACAAAATCGACAGAATTCATGAACTGGGCAATAATCAACACAAATCTTTACTGAGTTAATTATAGAAACAATATCGAAACCCTGAACATAATCCAATTCAAACAATAATGAGAATCGAATAAGTTGCAATTGGTTATGTATCAAYARAAAAGTATCAKATTTGGTYGAAAGAYGTTGAAAATAGTTRACCCATTTATCAATCATATTCATATAGAACATAACCATTTCAAATCGTAGCATTGACTGTATCGGAAAATAGAAATACCAACAACAGTCTATTTTTAACAACTTCACTTATCAATAGAGCATCCAACTGAGGTTAAATTTTAACAATCATATCTATTTGACGATCCATCGAATAAAAGCCAAATCCAATCAGATCTTAAACTATACGAAAATTGATTCATCAAAACAAGAATTATATACAGCAAAGCATGCTTATGTAACAGAGCAGGTGAAATATGTACACAGAGTTTATGAAAGTGTAATATAGATGAGTAAAAGTTATACCAGTGCAGTTGCTGAGACTATGTCAATTTTGAATTGACAATTGCTGTAGCAGACTCGGCATTTTTGAACAAGATTGAACCAGCAGTTCGTTGCTTCTTGTCGTTGCGTTGCACCTTTGCATTTTGACCAGTGAGCTTTGCCACTTGGTTTTCCAAATCGTGGATTTTGGATTGCAACCTTGGGACATCCAAGTAGTATCTCTCCAACCACAACCCACACTGATCGCAAGGTGGAGCAACAGGTTGAGCAGTCGAGGGTTTCGACAAGTCACCGAGGGTTCCATGGGGTGGTTCAATACCAGGGAAGTCAGGGTTATCCCGTAGACAAGGAGGTAAATTCTTGACAAAATCATAAGGAGGTTTTCCACACAAGCCCTCTAAGTAAGGTTACTCTTTGGCGAGAAAACGTTCAATCTCTGAATCAGAGTCTTCGCTGACCACGATAGGCTCTGATTTGGCAGGGGGTTTAGGTTTATTCCTCGCCATGCGAGAGATTAACCTTGCATTTTTCTCGCCTCTAGCATTAGTTTTAGCTTTATCTTTAGGCTGTTTGGTCACGGGTTTATCAATTTCAACCTGTTTAGTCACAGCCATAGGCAAATTCGTAGGTGAATCAGGTTTAGGTTTGGGTAGAAAAACGCTATAAGGCATAGGGGGAATAGGCTGGGTTTCGGTCACCATGGGCTTATCAACCTGTGGAGGGTTCGATTCTTCGAAGCCATTATGACTGAGAAAATCATCCCAACAATCATGACGTAACCCCAACTCATAAACCATAATCATTTTAATCAACCCCAAATGGAAGAGGCTGGTATCATCTTGGTTACGCTTGTACCTTTTGGCCATCTTGAACAAACTTCTATGTAGGTAGTGGGGCATACTAAATTCGAAACCCATAAAAACCATCAATATACGAAGATGAAACAGGAAAACGAACTCGTACCTGCCCTCGCTAGTAATGAATTGCTTGATTATCATTAGGAGGTCATGCCAGTGTGGTTTTAGCATTTTTGCAGGCAATCCTTTGACGCAAGATTTCACTGTTCGATATTGGAACAACAATGTCCATGGGACATCATCCACCTTGCAACTCTTCGACCACTTCTATTCTGTAACAGGCAGGCTGGTTACCAAGCTAAGAAACTGCTCATTGATTTCAAGTTGCACATCTCCAACTTTGGCTCGGCAGCCATCGAATGACAATGCAAATTGTCGAGCCACAATAGGACTATAACCATCAAATTTCCTTATAAACGGGAGCCACCCGAATTCTTCTAGGTCACTATATGCACCATCAAACATCAACAGTGCTTGGCACCCATTGGGTTCAGCCCTTACGATAGGAGCCATGGCTTTTGTGCATGGTGGGGTTTGGTTTGAGCAATACAAAACACAGGGTTGAAAAACGATAGGGCTTAACAGCTTCAGCGCTCAAAGAGGTAAGGATTAATTGCATTCATGCGAAGGTGGTAAGGATCAAAGCATATAAGACCAAAATCAATCATGAATTTTACAGAAACAAATGTAACTAGTAAATCTTCATGCTCAATGGCTTAGTAATCAAATAGATCCAAATGCGCAATCAAGGTAAGAGTAGGCCAAGGGACATAGTTTGAAAGAATATTTTGCAGTCATGTGATAAACCAATGGTCAAGTGTCTTTCAGAAAAATTAATAAAAGACGACGACAATCCAAACAATGAAATATGTGTTTTCACACTTTCAGTTGTGAAAACTGAATCGAAACCGAATTGCAATTGTCACAAAAATGAACCAGATGTCTGGTTGTGCAATGCGACAATGAATTGTCGTTTAGAAGACAATTAGGTGTAGGCAGCTTTTTTTTTTTGTTTGGCAAAAATAAAAAAATGAGTTGGCTGCCAACAATGGTGACACGCTGGGAGAAGCAGTTATCTCTGTTAAAAGAAATGAATTCAGACCAGGACAGCAAAGAAAAATTTGACTTAAAACAACAACCAGAAAATCATACTAACATCATCACTTACTATCTTTTCAGCGATGTTTCAAAAGAGGTAAACCAATAACAGTCTCAAGATTAGCAAGTCATGGTTTTTATGATAAAATCTTCAATACTGTTGGCATGGCCACTGCTGCCAGCAGGCATCCATAGCCTCGACAGGGTTGCCATTTAACCCACTCGGATATCTTTTATCCTGTCAAGAAGCTCTAGATTAAAATAAAGGACTTTGAAAGAGGTTTCTTATTTTTTTTTTACAGATTTTCATTTACCCGACATTGCTTCGCTGCCAGCAGGCCTGTTCAGTACCCCAGCGAAGTTGTCTTGGCGCCATGCTTGCATTGCCCCACTACCAGCGGACCTGTTCAGTATCCCAGCGGGTTTACAAACACTTCCCACAGCTCTTAATATTTTTTATTTTGTTTTTTTTTTCTTTTATAGATAGCTGAGCGGGGGGACGGTGAAAAATCTTGGTATTTTGTCATATTTTTAGACCTCATCAGAAAATTTTTAATACTGTCCTTTATTCAGCTCCAGAAATGTTTTATTTCTAAAACAACTTACTTTGACAGGGAGACATCCTTGTTGAGTCATTCCTTTACGGAAAAGGGACAGCGTAAAAAGATAAAGATGATCGTGACAAACTTCACTCAGAGATTGAAATTAGTAAACTTCTTTCAAACAACATTTTCCAACATAAATGTCATTTTCAGCAATATATCACTGATGTTTGTACAACTTTTCGGAAGTTATTTCAGCGAAGAGATTTTCTTATGATCTGTGTCTGAATGGCTCAGTGTATAGGCATGCATATGTTTCATAAAACACACAAAACTGATTCAATCAAATCAAAACAAGAAACAAACGAAAATAATGCAAGCAAAAGGAAATATTTACATAATATACAAGGGTAGTAATCATGCGAAGTATCTTTTCAGGACTTGGCCATTCACCGGATAGGTATCGAGCTGCCCTTCAAGATTCTGCAAACGAAAGGATCTAGGACCCAACTTTTCAGCAATCAGAAATGGCCCAAGCCACAAATTTTGAAACTTAGTGTGCTCACCCTTCCCTTCATTTGGTTTGTCCCACTTTAAAACGAGATCGCCTACTTCAAAATTCCTATCAGAAGCAGAACTAGAATCGAACCATCTTTTAATCAGTTGTTGATGTTGGTTTAACTTATGTTTAGCTTGGGTTCTTACTTCTTCTAACTTCATCAAAGCATTAATATGGCTTTCTAAGGGGGGACAATCTTCTTCTTGAACTTTTTGTGATAATTGGAGCGAAGGAAGAAGAATGTGAGGTGGCAGAATGGCTTCTCTGCCATAAACAAGGAAAAAGGGAGAGTTACCTATAGCGGCTTTGGGTGTTACCCTATCAGCCCACAATGCATTAAGCAGTGCGTTGTGCCAGTTCTTGTGATTTTCAGCCACGGTTCTCTTGATAATCTTGATCAAATTCTTGTTTGTTGATTCTGCTAAGCCATTTCCCTGGGGGTAGTAACTAGCAGAATACTTAAGCTTTATTCCTTTCTCTAAAGAGAACTCACTCATCTCTAGAGAAGAAAAGTACGAAGCGTTATCAAAGAATAGACAATCAGGGATGCCAAAACGGGTGATGATATTTGAATTCAGAAAGGCAATCACCTGACTTGTATTAACAGTTTTTAGCGCGGCGGCTTCAGACCATCGAGTAAAGTAATCAGTGGTTGTCACAATATACTTGTGCTGTTGTGAGGATGGAGGGTTAATAGTACCAATGATATCAAGGCCCCATTGCTGGAAAGGAGAATCGACTGTGACGGGTTGCAAGGTGAAGGCTGGTTTTTGTAACCGCCCTGATGCTTTCTGGCAAATGATGCATTTACAACACAAGGCATGGGCGTCTCTAAAGAGTGTAGGCCAGTAGTAACTGTCTCTTAGAACTTTATGAGCAGTGGTTTCGCCACCGAAGTGACCACCATCTTCTCCTACATGAAACTCAAGCAAGACTCTTTCTGCTTCGTCTTTTTCAAGACAACGCATCAGTACGCCATCAAAATTCTGACGAAACAGGATAGCGTTAACTAGATGAAAGGAGGTGGAATTTAGTCTCAATGCTCTTCTCTTAGTGGTTTCTAGGTGACGGGGTGTTGATCCATGTTCGAGACAGTTTCTAATATCGTCGTACCAAGGACTTACGAGACTTTGTGCGCAGCAAATCAAATTCTGATCGTGTTTTTCTAGGTCTGACGTATCACCATATTCTTGTTCTTTGGTTTCTGAATCAACAACCAATTTACACAACCCTTGGCCTCTCACGATCTGTGCTGGGGTGATCTCTAAGTCATACTCCTGCAAGGAGGTGACCCAGTTGGCTCTTTTCTCTCCTAACTCCTTTTGCACTAACAAGTTCCTTACTGCAGGGTGGGGGACAATGATCTTCGTCCTTGACTTCAAAATATATGACCAGAAATGCTTGAATTCCTTAAAGACAATGTAGGCTTGCCGACCGACCGCTGGGTAGTTAAGTTAAGCACCTTTGAAAGCATAGCTCATAAAGGCGATGGGTACTTTGTTGTTCTCAGAATTCTTTTGAGTAAGGACCGTGACATAGGAACGATCGGAGGAAAAAGTATAAAGTGTAAAGTCTTGAGAGAAATGAGGACTCATGAGAGATGGAGCGTCAATTATGGCCTTCTTTATGTCGTTGAAAGCTTGGTTTTTAGTATGTCCCCAGTGATGTTGGGTGTCTTTCTTAATCAAATTCTGGAGAGGCCTGACCATTTCAGAGAAACTGGGGACAAATCTTCTCACGAAATTGATCTAGCCTAAGAAAGACTGCATGGATTTCTTGGAGGTAGGTGGGGGAAGTTTGGCAATGACCTGGGTCCTCTTGGGGTCAATAATCATTCCATCACTAGACACAGTAAATCCTAGTAATTTACCCTGTTCTACTGCAAAGATGGACTTCTTGGGGTTCAAAGAGATGTCGTATTTACGACATCGAAGTAGAACGGCTCGCAAGTGAGCTAGATGATCGTCTTTGTTTTTAGAGTAAACAGTCACATCATCTAAGTAAACTACTATGGAGTGATTGATTAAGCCTCTAAAAGCAATGTCCATTGCTCTCTGAAAGGTAGCGCCGACGTTAATCAATCCAAAGGGCATTTTGCGATAAGCATAAGTGCCCCACGGGGTACGGAAGGTAGCTTTTAGTTGGTCTGGTGGAGACATCAAGACTTGGTTATATCCAGAGAAACCATCCAGTAAGGATAGCCTCTCGGAACCAGATACTTGTTGCAATATCTGTTCCATGGGAGGCACAATATAGTTATCTTTCTCAGACGCTTGGTTGAGGTTCCGGAAATCGACACAAAGTCGAATTTCCCCTTTTTTCTTCCACACTAGGATGAGGTTGGATACCCATTGAGTATGTCTAACAGGAAAAATTATTTTAGCACTAAGGAGTTTATTCAATTCTTTTTGTACGGTCGGTTCTAATTTAGGATGCATTTTCCTCAATTTCTGTTGGAAGGGAAAGGTTTGGGGATTTATCGGGATGACATGCTGTATAATATTAGGATCGAACGTTTTAAGATCGTCGTAAGTCCAAGCAAAGACATCCTTGAATTCTTTAAATAATTTGACGAAAGAAACTTTTTCTTGTTTACTACATCCCAAGCCTAAATTGATGCATTGAGGATTTTCACTAGTTCCTAGATTAACTTTTTCATAAGACAATGAGGAACTATTTGTTTTGCAATTGACTGTATTTTTGAATTTATCTTCAAAATCAT
This sequence comes from Picea glauca, assembly GCA_000966675.3. NCBI lineage: Eukaryota > Viridiplantae > Streptophyta > Pinopsida > Pinales > Pinaceae > Picea > Picea glauca. The sequence continues at coordinate 162,955 of JZKD02S1516190.1, forward strand.
AAAACTTTTCTAGTCTAACAACAGATTTGGGTATGGAATTTACCATGTCCGATAGAGCTTCAGGAGATTTCGGATTAGGTATTACCGTAAAGTCGTGCAAATTGTCGTCATGTGTTTGTTCATCTATTACAGTGCCTTGAAAGGTTTCTTCCATGTGCAGAAATTTGATGATCTGCTGATCATCATCAAATACTCTCCAGTTTGTGATATTGTCAGGAATAGATGGTCGAAACAATAGCTCCACAAAGAATGCGCTCGGGGATAAACCATCTGCAGGAAGAAGTTTAGAGGCAACATTAGCTAGTAGATCTGCTTCAGCATTATTTGATCTAGGAATGGAATTTATATTAAAAGCTGAAAATTTGTTTATTAAACTCCATACCTCAGACTGGTAACATTTTAGATGCGGGGTAAGACAATGTATAGAATTTCTCACTTGCCTGACCACTATCTCAGAGTCGCCGAATACAATTAGATTTTGAATGTGCATATCTAAGGCTTTTCTGAGACCTTGTAATAAAGCCTCGTATTCTGCAATATTGTTAGTACATTCAAACTCTAATCTACAAGCCAATAATGTTTTATTACCTGCCGGATCAATGATGATGCAGCCTACACCAGCTCCTTCTTTAGATTTGGAACCGTCGAAATATAAAGACCAAATTTGATTTTTATCAGGCTCACAAGTTTGTTGGATAGAAGCTGTTGGTTGCACATATGATATGATCTCGGACTGTTGTTCTGGATATTTGATAGGTGAAATTTCAGCCATGAAATTTCCGAAGAAGGTGCCCATCCCTTGGACTTCAGGTGAATCAGCCGGAGGTGTGTATGGCTCATTGGGGTCATTCAAGTCTGTTACCGTGAACTTAAGGTAACGCTCACGGTTCACCCTGATCTTGTTGGGATTACCATTCTCTGGAAGCCATAAGTGAGACCAGTCCGTTGCAAAGTAACCATGTAGCTGCTCCGACTAGTCCCTGCTCAAAAACATGCCATATACTTCTGGAATATCCACCACAATTATATCAATAAACTGATGAACCTTTGGGTTAGACGATAATCTAATCAATACATTTTTCAATTCGCCTATAACTTTTACATCTGTTCAATCAAGTTGTATTATCTTCAAAGAAGATGGTTCTACTTCGGCATTGATCTTTTGGCAGACTGACCAAGGCATCACATTTGATGATGCTCCCGAGTCAACCATGCAATTATGCACATTTCTGTTGAAGATTTTGAAAGTTAAGAGAAAAGGAGGTACATTCTTACGAGTATTTAGAGTTGTAGCTTGTGTTTTCTTACTCGCATTTTCTATGACTACTTTATCTGAATTATTTACACTATTTACATTATTTACATTGTTTACAGGTGTTACAGGAAGGTTTCCTTTGTCTTGGGAACCAGGATTATCTTTTGTGGAAGTCTTCTGAGGAACTTTGCTTTGTCCAACCTTGCTACCATTTGAATTACCATTCTTGCTATTGTCTGAAATATTTTGCAACATATTTTGTAACAAAAATGGGAACTTTAACAACTCATAAATGGAAATGTTAGCCCTTAATTTTTTTAGATCTTCAACAACATCATAATCCAATTTAGGGCTAGCATTACTTTGTTTAGTTTCTACTGATTTAGATGGTTTAGGAGGTAAAGTTGTAGTATTTTCGGCAGGAGGTTTATTGGCTGTCTTACTCCTAGTGTTGTAAGGGTGAACAGTCTCGAAGTTAGCTTGGAAGATGCTGTCCGAGAAGTGTCCAAAGATGTTTGGAGAAGACTCTTCTTCTTGGGTTGTTTCCTGCTCAACTTCCTCTTGAGGAATATCAGGAGGTATCAAGTCATCTTGGGCACCTAGAATTGATTGGAGAGCGTATTGCAAACTTTCTAGGTTCATGCCTTCAGGGTTTGGATTAGGCCAATTGGTTTGAAAAGGCTTTCGGAAAGGGGGCTTGTAGGGTCCATTACTCGAAGAGGCTTCTTCTGTTGACCTTTTTAAATCTATGACTTGATTAGACAATTTTTGTACAACTTTAGTTAAATTTTCCAAATCAGAGTTTTTGGGTTGTGTTTTGTTTTGTGTGGGTCTGGAAGAATTTCAATCTTCTTTTTGGAAGAAGAAACAGTCTCGGTTTCATTGCTAGAAGAGTCCTTGAGACTGAGTATATCTTTTTCAATCTGAGTAGCCTCTTCAAAGGCTTCTAACAACATGGCCTTTTTAGATCTTTTAACCCAAATAGCTATACTTTGATGTAGAGCTTTAGTGTAGTAAGCTATTACAAGACTTTCTGCAGGCATAGAGTCTGCAGGGATTCTATTTTTAAGGGTCAAAAATCTTTGATTAAAATCCTTGACCTTTTCTTTTGAATTCATTTTTAAATTTGAAAGGTCCATGACTAAGGCTTCCGGAGGTTTTCCATCTCCGAATTTTTCCAAAAAACAAGACTCAAACTTTTCCCAAGATACTATGGTGTGAGGCTGTTGGGCAAAATACCAAGTGGACGCATTACCCTCAAAGGTGTAAGGGAACAACCTACAGACTACGTCTTCATGTTCAACGTTGCGGAGTCTGATGGCTAACATAAATTTCTTGATA
>JZKD02S1516191.1:0-10587 GCA_000966675.3 Picea glauca
GAAACCCAAGTATATTTATGGAAATGATATCATGAAAGGTTAATGGGGCGATGAAATGTGAAGAATGATGAAGGGAAAGGTGGATGAGAATAGGACATTTCTGAGCCCCAACACAGAGCGACCATAATGTTGAAACCCCCGAAGGCCGAAGCTGCGAAGTGAAAAGGAATTTAGATGTAGGGACCCTTTGGGATCTCCCATGGTCCTTATATCTAGACTATGGTCAGCCTAGCATTGACCACTCCAAGAGCAAGGAGGAAGTTACACCACAGATCCCCCAAACGCCAAAGCTACGAAGTAACGGAGGCCGTCGATACAGGGGTAACGTGGAAACACCTTGACCGTGAGATCGAAGGGCTTGGAAGGCTACCAATCCGGGGTGATGTGGCACGCTGACATCATCCAAGGTTACATGGACCCAAGTTTGACATGCCATGTGTCACCTGGATTCATGTGTTTCACAGGCCCTATGTGCCCATTAACATGTGACACATGTCACCCACTATAGGGGCCATGTGTCATCTCTTCCTTTCCGCATGTCACACATGGAACTCACCTGTTTGGTCCATTTGGCAGGAGGAGTATGCGGGACCCTCTTATATTTGCCTCAGCATCTAGTATGTCACCATGTGGGAGGGTGGACCCTCCAGGAGTTTGGGACTTCAGGACACCGGAGGTTTGGAATGTAATGTCTAGGGTAAGTTGAAAGGCGTGAAGGCCAAAGCCACGTGGCGAGATCTCGGGATACTTTGGGAGTCTAGGAATTCAGGACTCTATAGGATAGGTGTGCAGAAAGGCGAAGGGACATTCGGCGTCAAATGTCAAACTTCCCTCTATCTTGTGAGTTAAAAGAATACCATGTTCCATCATTGGATTGGACGGTGGATGAACCTTCCCTATTTATGTAGGAACCTGGAGTGGTATGAACGATATGGAACCACGTGGGCGTCATGTGGCCCTCGACTAATAACGCCCGAAGAACTTTCAGAGGCCATAGCTTGCAAACCAGAGGTCGGATTAGAGCATGATAGTTGTTAGAAAGCTACAGGAAAGCAGAAGAGGATGAAGACCTCGGGAAATGGATTCGATATGTTTAGAGTAAGTAAAGTTTTGATTCCCCATCCCTAGAAAGGGTACTTAAGGGGTCGGGTGTGTTACGGGAAAAAAAGATTTTTATAGCTATGTCTAAGGATGTTTCTAAAGAAGAGGAATATGCTTCCATTGTACCTGATCTACCCCCACTAGCTGATCTTAATCTGTCCTCTAATCCACCAGAAGTTGAACCATCGATTTCATGTAATGCACTCACCGGTTTATCTGCTCCCTAAACCCTCAAGTTAATTGCTTACATTAACCACCGAAAAGCCGTGATTCTCATTGATAGTAGCAGCACCCACAATTTTATTCATTGTCGTATTTCCCAAGAAGTCAATTGTTATGTTCGTCCAGTTAATAATTTCCAAAACATGATTTAGAATGGGGGTTCCATGAAATGTGGAGGGCGTTGTGAAAATGTACACCGACAAATTGGTCAATACCAACTGAAATCTCATATGTTTTCTATTGACATGGTTAGTTGTGAATTGTACTTGGTGTTGAATGGTTACACATTGTCGTCCCTATCACCATGGATTTCCAGAAATTAACCATGCAATTATAGTAGGAGGTTAAATAGAAATAGTTCCAAGCCATCACTGCAGGTTCACTACAGATCATCAGTTCCCACCAAATGGAAAATCTCCTCAGAAAAGGTCATTCTTGAATTATTTCCCAACTTCAGTCCATTCATGTAGTTGAAACACCCTATGTCCATCCATACCTCCAATCTATCCTCTCCCAACACCAAGTTGTGTTTCAAACCCCCCAAGGTCTCCACCTTTTCATGGTATCCATGATCATTCCATTCCTCTAGTTCTGGGAATTCTTCCCCCAAATGTTCTCCCTTATCATCATCCCTTCACCCAGAAGAATGAAATTGAGAAGATTGTTCAAGAATTTCTAGAAGTCAGTGTCATCTGCTCGTAGCAGCCCCTATTCTTCTCCAGTAGTCATGGTACTCAATAAAGAAGGTACTTGGCACATGTGTCCTGATTTTATCACCCTCAACAAACTCGCAGTCAAAGACAAATTTAGTATTCTTGTCATTGATGACCTTTTGGATGAACTGAGTTGTGCTCAGTATTTTACCAAAATTAATCTTTGTTCTGGATACCACTAGATTCATATGAAAGAATAATACATTCCCAAGACTGCATTTAGAACTCATGAAGGTCACTATGAGTTCTTCGTTATGCCATTTGGCCTATATAATTCTCCCTCCACTTTTCAAAGTCTCGGGAATCATGTCTTACATCCTTTCCCCCGTCATTTTGTCTTGGTTTTCTTTGATGATATTCTCAACTATAGGAAAAATTGGCAATCCCATCTTACCCATGTGGATCAAGTTCCATAGCTACTATCTCAGCACAAAATTTTTCTTAAGCAATCTAAATGTGATTTTGGAACCTTTGAAGTTGATTACATGGGACATATTGTCAGCAAGGATGGTGTCAGGATGGATCCAAAGAAAATTGAAGCTATTCAATATTGACTGAACCCGAAAACTCTTAAAAGTTTGTGTGTCTTCCTGGGTTTGATGGGATATTATCGCAAGTTTATTCATAAGTATGGAAAATTTGCATCTCCCCTCATAGTTCTCCTTAAAATAAATGCTTTCAGTTGGACTCCTGCAACCAACCATTCCTTCCAAAATTTGAAAGCGGCTATGTACACTACTCACGTTCTGTCTCTCCTTGATTTCAACAAGACCTTTGTACTGTAATGTGACGCCTCAAGAAAAGGCATTGGGGCTATCCTCATGCAAGATGGTAGACCTTTGGATTTCACCATAAAACAATTTTCCAAGCACCATTTTGGCCAATCCACCTATGAAAAGGAAATGTTGGATATTCTGCATGTTATGGATCTCTGGTGTCCTTATCTCTTGGGGAAATGCTTCCAAATTAAAATTGATCATCAAAGCCTCAAGTATTTTCTGGAACAATGAATTTATTCCCTAGAGAAGAGCCTTACTCTGCTATAGGTTTCTCCCTTGAAGAGGTAAGTGAAAATTGCTCATATTTCAATAAAGGTATCATTTTGGTGTGTTCTTCTCTATATTTTGTTGTTCCTTTGGTAATTTTTGTGATATTGTTGTTTCTGCTCGATATAAAATAACCAAGTTCATAACATTTTCCCTATCCTCGACTAACCAAGGTCCCTCTTTTTCTGTAGCAACCTATGCCCAATATCAATACCTAATATGAAATGTTTCCTAACATAGACTTTAATTGGGACTTGGATTATATTCAAGGGTTCCATTGCTTGGGAACATAGGGGCATTGATAGGTCCATCTGAGACAAAGGATGTATGTTCATTTCTATGACACTTTGTGAATTATTCACCTCATTTTAGTCTAGATCCATATTGTAAGTGAGGTAGATGGTTGTGTTATTGATTCTTTCTTGTACATCGATAGAAATGCATTTATTGATTCAAAATTCTTTTTGCATTCCTACATCAATGTGAACTAATATGCACGTCCTTGGTCCAAGTGTGCCATAATTTTCATGGTGATTTCTTGATCCAATGGATCAATCAGAACCTAGGATGTTTTAGTTTATCATATGGAAGTGGGATGTTAGATTTCTATGTATGGCCAACTTCTAGTGGGACATCCTTCATCTCTTCATCTTTCTACCCTTCTCTTTTCTTTTTCTCCTCTTGTTTCTCCTCTTTCTCTTCTTGTCGATTCACTTGACCAATTGGGTATTTCTTGGGGTCTTTTTCATCTCCCCCTATTATAGTGGGAAGTGTCTTAGATAGTCTATTGGAGCCCACCAAACTTTTTTGTTCTAGATTACGACCTTCATTTTGGTTGCTACATTCCTTGCCTACTTCTTTACTTGTGTCTATTAACCCTTAGTTATGTCTTGAGGGCCCAACTATATTTCATTATTTATAATGAGGGAAATGGAATTCTCTTCCTCAATAAATTCGACCGCAACCTTTGGAGTTTTTTCCTACTTAAGTCATAATGGTTTCACTACAGGAACATGCGGTGTTATTTTTCTTACCATTGGTGGTCATTAAGTCTAAACCTGGTTTTCCTTTATTTTTATCGCCAACCCCTACACATCTACCACTGGATGATTTGTAGTTGGAGGGGGATGATTCCTTGGCTTCTTTTCAATTAGGTTCTCGTTCAACATTTGAACTAGCTACATAATCCTCTAGTGAACTTCCTCCCTTGTCCATCTATCCTTGATGGAGGTGATGATCTGAAACATTTGCAAGGTGGGTTTCATTGTGCTAGTTGGCTCATATGTCTAGCATGCTTCCATGACCTAACTCAATGAGGTTCCCACCTCTATTTATTTCATCTTCATACATTATTATACCAACTACATTGGTAGACATTTTTCATACAAGATAGGGACTTTTTCAAATTATTCATCCCCTTTGTATAATTTTTTCTTTCTAAATAGGAAGAAGCTTCCCTATTCAGTTGTGTTGGTCTTTATGCCAGACCAAATTTCCACTTCCTCTTTGATGGAGGTTGATATGATTATAAATGGTAAATCATTGACCTCAATAATCTCTACGCCCTCCTTTATTAGCTTTACATAGTTGTTTCCTTAATTCACTTCAAATTTTAACCACTTTTGATAGAGGTTGATAACCTTGGTGGGGAATAAGGGTAGATACCTAGTTACCTCCACCATCATTTTGTACTAGGATATGAAGGCCTTGGAATTGAAATCCATGTGATCAAATTATTCATGCACCCTCCAAGGTGCAAATGTTGTTGAGATCATCCCTTTCTTTGACTAATTGAGATGACAAACTTGTGGTGGTTCCCAATTAAACATACCATGAAGGCTAGAAGTAAGTACCTATAATTGAATTATATCATCTTTGAGTGGACCTCAATTATGGAATCAATGATCTCATTCAAGAAAATATAGCACCAATTCAAGAACCTCCCGTTTGAGCAATCCTTTCCCACAAAAAGAATATTGATATTATATTCTTACTTCTTCAACTTCCTAATAACATAGTAAGCTTGAATCATTGTCACCATCCTCATATGAATTGAATTAATGGAGGTGATATCAACCCCCTTGTGCCTCTATTTGGTATCATGGTGCATGTGCAAGTCTTCCTCTCCAAATTTGTTGGCCCTCTTATGTAGATAAAATTCTATGTTAACTTTGATCTCATCCGTGGAAATACCTATGAGGTCCAAAACGTGCTCCAGTGAGAAAGGGAAATTGGAAGACTTATCCAAAAATATATTACCCTATTATACTCTACTCAATAGGAACTTGATGCAACATTGCATTGGCATTGATGACCCAAATTTTGGTACCCATAATAGGTTGAGTAGATATAATACTTGAAGTGGCTACACTTCATCAACCACATACATTCATTTCCTGCCATTACTCAATTTCACCTCATACATGTAGTATGTTGATTGTAGGTTGGGGAATTTCTTAGTGTCTATGAATTTGTACTCCATTATGTAGGTGTATTCCATCTTCCCCCTTAAATCCCCCCTCTTTGGGACTTGAGGAACAATGGGGTCATCAATGACTAATTCCTTCCTATCCAATTTCATTGAGATATTAAATTTGCCCCATATTCTTTGTTCTCGGATCCCTTCTTGACTAGAAAACTATTAACCCTTGGATTATATACTAAATTGTAGCTCTCTAGTCTCTACTTTGATGCCTCATAAACAAATTTTTCTTCACTAGTTCTTAGGCACTTATCTCTTCCTCAACTCTTCAATCTATATAATAACTTAATAGTTTGGTGGGTCTAGTTTATATAGACCCATTGCATTGAATATCTGGGATCTAATCTCCATAAATTTGAAAAGTGATTGTATCAAGTGGTAATCATGACCGTATGATTCATTTTACTATCATATTTCCATAATAACTAGGATGATTATGCCATGATGCAATATGCATAACTGTCAACTCAAACTTGTCGCCTAGCCATTAAACCCTACTCTCATTATTTCCACATTTATGACTCAATTAATTCATTAATTGTACATAGATAAAATTAACATAACCATACATAATAACTTGACCATTTCTTTTTTGGTTAACACCACAACACTATAGCATGACAACATAACTCAAGGACCCTAGATTGGCATGAATTAACCAATTTTAATTAGAATCCCCCCCATTGACCACAAAGGTCGTGCCCAACTTCCCTAAAAGACTAAAAGGAATTCATATATTCAAATTATCTACCTTTATTCCCAATTGAACTCAATTGACTAAAAACTCTCTCAAACGTAGGGTTATTATTTATGCAATTGATGCAACTAGACTAATTATGTCATAAGAAAAAATAAAACACGAACATATGATTGCCCCTTTGAGGAGTGTCACATCTTAGGGGAGGGGTGAAGTGTTTCATGAAATCACCATTCATCCACCCCTCATGGAGTGTTCCATTGTGTTGACTCAAATTTACCACTCGTGAATATTAGATGGTTGTGAATAGGACAGATCCTAGCCAATGCATATACAAATTTCTAGGGTTCTTTAGATAATTGTTGTGGTAGAGAAACACCAAGTCATATTTATCAAAATTCTTGTTCTTGAGATGGAAATCATGTCATGTCATCTACCGTGACTTCTCAACCATCTGGTGGTATTGTGTTAGAAAATGATCATCCTCTAATTCCATTAAATATACAAGTCAACTCTGTAATTGTGTATCTTGCATGATGAAACAACCCAATATCAAAAATTCTATAGGTACCACTGCCTCTTTCCCATAGACTAAACTAAAAGGAGTGTGCTTTATCAATTTCTTGGTTATGGTCTAGTATTCCAAGAGTATTGTTGGTATTCACTCATCCTAGTCATCATGGTTTACATCACAAACCTTTGTCAAACCATACTCCAATATCTTGTTTGATGCCTCAACCATCCCATTGGCTTGTAGATGATAGGGACTACTAGTATGGTGTTGCACCATAAATTCCTGAGTCAATATTTTAATAGTGTTTCTCATGAAATGATTACCTTGATAAGTTGTTATTAGTTAAACTTATGGGAGGTCTTAAACTAGATATAATGATTTCAAAGATAAATCCGATGCTTGTATGTGTGTTGTAATATCAATTTGGTTCCACCTCTACCCATCTTGTAAGGTAGTTTGCCATGGTTATGATGTATCAAACCTTAGAGTGCATAGTGAGAGGGTTAGTGGGCCTAATAAAGTTCACTACTATAGTGTTCATTAACCCCTAAATTTGAAACACGACTAGGTATACATAGAATATAATTACAAATAACTAGAAACAAAAGACAATAAGATGAATTATGAAAAAGATATCATTGTATTATTATAATGTGAAGAAGGAAAACAATGTTCACTTACCTCTTAAGGTGGGGTTACCTTTCACTAAGTAGAGCTACAAATACGCAACACAAGATAAACATTCCATAATCTCCTATCTCTTTAAATAGATTTTCAATGGAAAAAAACCTAACTAATTGTGGTCCCATCACTAATGGGTAGCAAATACCTAGTGAGAATTACACAGTGGGCCCTTTTGCATTAAATAACTATCCACTACTATCCACTGGGCCTTATTCAAGGAGGATTGATGCATACAAAAATTAACTAAATCATAGGTAGTATAAAGTAGGGAGGTTAGGGTTGGACCCTAACATGCCCTCTCCCTTCAAAATTTGCTTTCTTCTCAAGGTTGAAGATGAGGAAATTGTTGTAGAATCATGGTTGGTTCCCATGTGGCATATTCAAGTGGCATTTTTATCCATTGGATCAGTGCTTCATCGATCATGCATTAACATAATTGGCGCTCTCTAGTATCCAATATTATTTCTTCCTGAAGAAAAATGGATCTTTCTTCATCAATTTCTAATAATATAGTTTGCACCTTGCACTTTGATCCCACGACCTTCTTTAGACAAGACACATGAAATATTGGATGAATCTTGGAGTGGGATGGAAGAGCCAATTTGTAGGCCAATTTTCCAATGCATTGGATGATCGCATAAGGTCAATATAACTGTGGAGCTAATTTCTAAGTTGTTTTTTCTTTGAGTGATGTTTGTTTATAGGTTTGAAGGAAAAGAAACATGATCCCTTGCTACAAAAGAATGTTTAGAGCAATTTTTGTCAGTTTTTTTCTTCATTATAGTTTGATCCATAACCAAAGTTTCCTTTAGTATGTGAAGAATGGATTATATAGTGTGTAGTGTGTGATCCACTACCTGAACCTTGGAAGTGCGTAGTAAATATGAAGTGATTGACATTGGTTTTTTTCCACAAATAGCTTCATGTGGGGACATTTTGGTGGCTCCATGATAAGAGGTATTGTCCACCATTCTACGATGGGAATCCATTGTGACCATTGGTGTGGTTTTCCAGACGCAATGCATATCAGATAGGTTTGTAGGCCCTACTTGTTGACTACTTTAGTTTTACCATCTATTTGGGGGTGATATGCAATGCTCTTTTTCAGTTGGGTACCATGTACTTTAAACAACTCCTACCAAAATTTGTTAGTGAAGGTAGGGCCTCGATCTAAGAAAATGGAAGTGGGCATGCCATGTGACTTAAAAATTTGATCAAGGAAGAGTTGTGAAACTAATAAGGGGGTAAATGGATGTGGTAAGGCACAGAAATGAGCATATTTAGAGAGACAGACGATTACCATCATGATCCTGAATTTGTTTCCCACCCTTGGAAGTATTTCTATAAAATCCATAGCAATGTCATCCCATTTGTGTGTTGGAATTGTTAGTGATTCTAAATTTCAATTCCCTTGGTATATTTATTGTCTCCCCCTTGTTTTTTTGGCAGGTGTCACGAGTTACCATAAAATCCTAAATGTCAGTACTCATGACCTCCCAGAAGAACAATATTTTAGTTCGTTTATATGTTTTATGAAATCTGAGGTGACCTATTGTAGATGATGAATGAAATTCCTTTGATATTCTTTGTTTTATGGAAGAATAATTTACTATAACAATGTTCCCTTTACATTGCAATGTATCTAGATTACATGTATACCCTTTAGGAAGGTTGTTATATTCTTGAAGCATATGGATGAGTTGAATGTTAGTGGCATTTTCCAACCATTGCTTCAAATTGGTTGTAAAAACTCTCTCTTTTTTTCGTACAAATTTCCCTTTTTCCCCAAGAAATTTAACTCTCACTCCCCCCAATGTTTATTGTACTTCATCCCCATGATCTCAATAAATATTGGATGTGACTTCTCATACCCACCCTCTTACATGTATTCAATGATTGGTCTCTCATACACTTAAGGGGGAAATTATAAGGTCTCTAAAAACAATAATTTTAGGAATGGTTTGGGATTTAAGACACGTGAATAAAAACCCCCCTTATACCCCTCCTCTCTTGTGGAAAAATTGTCCCCTATGACTCTGTCCATGTCCATCTACATTCGGCATAACTTTTTTTTATTTATTATTTTTTAATATACATTTTTTACATATTACATTGATTGTCCCACGGCCATATATCATATATACATTATACATCACTAAATTGTGGATTAAAAATGAGGATGTTACATTCCCCTCCCCCTACAATTTTTCACCATCTTCAGTTCACAACACCATACCGATATACATGTACAAAAATTACAATATAATACTTAGTGTCTTTTTTTTGCAAGTTCACAACTCCCGCAGCAGTTCTAACTATAAATATCTTGTTCCCCTCAAGATGCATAACCCAAGGAAGTGTACCCCAAAGAATGTACCACTCCCCTTCAAAACATCCACCCTAGCTTGGCCAAGAATATCCGAGATGTGAACTCCATCTGCCAAAAAAGGATCCTTGCAAACTTATATACAAATGCACATTCAATTTTCTTCAAAATTTGCAAAATTTTGTAGCTAATCCTCCTGCATGGTCTCCTTATACTCCCACATGGAATCTTCGGGACTGTAGCAAGCCCATTGAACCTTTACCAAGATAATAGATTTTTTCTTAAGCACTTTGAATTCATGATCTGGGTTGTGCACTGGCTCCACCCGAAATTCCCATGTTCCATCTAGATCACAATCCAATCAATTATGTGGTTAGGATCAAGCACATATTTATTCAATAAGGACACATGAAGCACATTATGAATTCTCATGAATGGAAGCAAAGAAATCATGTATTCAATTGGTCATATCTTCTCCAAGGTTTCAAATGACCCATAGTATCTTGCTGCCAACTTTGGGAAACTTCTCAATCTTAGCGAGCTTCTTTTAGCTTTTAATTTTAAAAATACGTGATTGCCCTCTTTGAATTCCATATATGGCATGTTCTTATCTGAATAACTCTTTTTCTTGTCATGTGGAACCTTTAAATTATGCTTGATCTTTACCATCTTCTCTTCCATTTCCCTTAGCAATTCTAACCCAATAATTGTTTTGTATGTTGGGTTATACCAACTCACTAGAGTGCTGCATTTTCTGCCATACAAGGCTTCAAACAAGCTCATCCTCAATGATGTCTAATAC
>JZKD02S1516202.1:0-10587 GCA_000966675.3 Picea glauca
ATTCACAGATGTGGGTGAAGGGGACCCCGCTGCATTTTATTGTTGATAGCGGAAGCCAGAAGAACCTCATCTCAACAGAGGTCGTCAAACAGTTGGGATTGTTGACAACACCACATCTGCAGCCATACAGCATTTGGTGGCTTCGCCAAGGACGAGATCTTCATGTCAGCCAACAGTGTCAATTGTCACACGACATCCAACCCTTCACAGATGAGGTATTATGTGATGTTGCCCCACTAGATGTCTGTGATGTTCTCTTGGGCCAACCATATATGTGGAAGAGTCATTTTGTTTATGAGTCTCGACCCTGTAGTGTCATTGTTAATTTGGGGGTTCATCTCTAGAGGGTACCAGAGGTAGTTCTAACTACTGTCCCACCTAAACAGTGTCGCAAGGTAGTATCTCATACTACAAAATTCAGCTGCTTCACAATCTATTCAAAAGGTGAACATGAGGGGATTGGAACCACTACAACCTCGGCCCAGGCACCTTCTATCCAATAGAAGAGAGTCGACAAGACTGCAACAAAGCGTAAATATTCTATCTTCACACAAACATCTCATGTAGCTTGACCGATTGAACAGATTCAACCCTGCTAGCAATAGGTTCGTGACAACCTTCCACAAACCAAGCAACGTGACGTCCCCAACAAGGCAAGCAACTCAACAAGATTCTGATTCAGAAAACGCTTCCCCCTCTCCCCCGGGAACTCAACGCAATGGAGACCATTGCTTCCTAAGGAGGGAGGATTGACCCAGGTGGATATCGGTTGCCACCCACCTTTTCCAACTCGCTCAAAACAATTTTCTGGAAATTTACTATTTTTAGCAGTTTTAACTTCCAGGGCCATTTTGAGTGCCTAAATGAAGGTTTTTCAGGATCGAGGTTTTCAAAGAATCTCCTCGATGATACCTTTCCAACGGGCTATCATGCTCCTAAAACGGAGATCGTATGCACAATTTATGACCCCAGGAAGTTGATGTACTGACTTAACCAAACGAGGCCCACATGACTTTTAGCGCTTCATCTCCTAGGGTTAGGTTTTTGGATGTATAGGGTTTTTGACATTCATGTTTATTATAAAAAGGCCTTGAGAGCCTCATTGTAACCATCTTCTTGCGAATGTGAGTAGTCGTCACATCTCTTGTCAGCGATAAGTTGTCACCATTCTAGCGAGTCTTTCACTCTGTATTTTTATAGTCTCTGTACATTTCTTTCATTAATAGAAATCGTGTATTATTGTATCTCTGTGTTTATGGTTGCATCTCTGATACATTCCTGTTATATTATTGGATATCCATGATATTTCTGTGCATTTCTTTATTATATCTCCGCTCTCATTTCGTGCCGAAAAATAATCTGGATCAACGTGTCTACCACGTCCTGTACGACCTGCCACGTCAGCCTGCCATGTATGGTATGGATGCCATGTCCCGTACGACCTTCCACGTTGTTGTACGGACTGCCACGTGGCACTTCCTCATTGGTCCACATGTTGACTGAAAAATGCCAAAAATGAGTGACACGTGGAAGCCTATAGTGCTGCCATGTCACCATGATGACGTCAACATGACACATGTCATCCTTTGCGTATTCCACGTACAGTGTACGGATGTTGATGTCATCCATAGTGATGTTGACGTCAGCAGTACAGATGCTGACTCATCCCTGCTGACTGGAATAGGTCGACCAAAACTTTGACCGCAAATATCTTTTGCTCTGTAACTCTGTTTGACAAGTTGTTTACGTCGTTGGAAAGCTTATGACGCACTCTTCACGATGATGCCAATTTCACTGATTTCTGAGGACTTTGAATTTTTTCCCTTTCTCTGTTTGTTGAGGCCATTCTGAGCTTCCTGAGTTGCTTCTGTGAATTATGAGTTGTCCTTAGTCTTCTCTGGATCCTTTTTGGATCAACATGGAGAAGGCTGAAGGTAGGAGTTATGTCACAGAAGGTGATAAAATGAGTTGATGGAAGACGATACACCCATTCCATAATGGCGAGGGGTAGTAATTACAGTTGCACAAATGAACTCGTGGGCAACAGTCAAAAGGATGCTTTGGATCAAATGGGGCGAGCGTGTAGAGGGAATGGCAAAGCGTGGAGAAGATTGGTTGATGACGGTTCCAGACCTTTGTTTGGTTTTTTGCATGACCAAAGTACAATGGTCCAAGCGAGACGAGTACTCCCTAGGTACTCTCATCATTGCTCCTTATTTCTTCTTGTGAATTGGGCCTTTCTTTGTTTGTTGGATATTTTTATGAATTCGCCAGTGGATTTATTTTGGGGGGTTATAAATAAGTGCTCTATGCTTCTCTCCCAAGTATTGTTGTCACCTTGATCTCTCCTTGGGTTATCTCTGGATTGTTTCCTTCGCTTTTTCCTTGAATTTTCTCATGGGCTTCGTCCACTTCTCCCCTCAGTGGATGCCTCTTTCTCTAAGCCTCCTCAATTCTCCTCATTCTCTCATCAAGTTCTGTCACGGAAAAGTTTCTTCCCTTTCCCTCTTGGATTTTGGTGTGTCCCCTCTCGCACCACACTCTACAGGTGTCGCCTCCCTGCGTGTAGTATGGAGAAAATGAAAAATTCTCTCAAGTTGTCTAGGAACACAAACTCTCTAGATTATGTTCCAGGGCAAGGACAACAAGATTTAGAAAAGGAATGTTCAGGGTGCCAACGAATGAAAATTCATTTGGGAGCAATCAACTCCACGATGAACTTTGAGCTGGAAACTCTCTCGCAACATCATCACCTTATTGATAGATTGCATGATGAAGTGGTTCAATAAATTTGTATACTCTTAGATGGTGCAACGTGAAGTTTGATCAATTGTTGATGCAATAGATCTTGTTGCAAGGCTGAAGTAACCAATAGTGAAGTGCTTTTCAACAACCACCAATGTTGCAAAAAATATGGATAATGCTATGAGTATTTGATCCACCATAATATTGATTTTATTAAATTCATGCTCATGCCTAATGACAAGGATGACGTCACCATAATATTAATTTTATTAAACTCATGCTCATGCCTAATAAGAAAGATGACGTCATTATTTTACGACAATGTTGAAAAAATATGGATAATGTTATGAGTAATTGATCACCATAATATTAATTTTATTAAATTCATGCTCATGCCTAATAACAAGGGTGACGTCATTATTTTACGAACAACATGATAAAAGAAATGAAATGGAAGAAAAGCATTGACCTTACCTAACAAACTCAAGCTTTAACATTGGTTTAACATAACAAACTTTAATACTAATTTTACATAACCGACTACATGAAAGAATAACCTAATAAAACCAACCAAGAATATCAACATATATGCACTCAAAAAACTAAAGATGTTATTGTTATTTAAAACACACATTTTATTTTCCAAAAACAAAAATTAAATATTAATATTTAATAAAATATTTTTTAAATCTAAAAAATCAAACAAAACTTTTTTCTATTTAAAGCAAATATTTGTAGTGAGGGATAGGGATATTCACACACCGCGGTGTCTACATTTGTCTATCGACTCTGAGAAAAACCAATCAGATGTGAAAATTAACGTCTGATAATTAATAATTTGTTTTGAAGGATTTATTAATAATTTTTTTGGTGTGATCACTATTAATGAGTTGGTTTTAATATGGGTTTTAAAGAGTTGGTTGGAAAAGGGTTTTGTAGAGTTATTAGGTATTACGAAAAATCTATTGTTATTGTTAATCCTAACATTAAGTTTTAATAATTGTTATTATTTATAAAATTTTATTAATAATTTTTTTAAGTTTTAATCTTTTTTAATGATATTAATGTTGAAATTTAGGATTAGTTGGAAAGGTGGGGTAAAAATATTTTAAGAGATATACTATTATTAGAAGATTAGTAATATGGGTTAAAGTCCTTATTTCTAAAAAGTTTATAATAGTATTAAGAATTTGATATTGGTAGTAATAATAAAATTAAGGTAAAGAAAATAATGTAGAATTAGTACTTAGAGTGGATAAATGAGAAGTAATGAGATTACCCCTAGGATTTATGGTTTACTAAAAATTCACAAAAATGGAATTCCTCGGAGTCCTATAGTCAATACAATTGGCTCCTCCACATATGAGCTAGCCAAATATGTAGCTAAGATCCTAGGGTCCTTAGCAAGCCATACAGACTCCTTCATGAAATACTCAAACAAATTCATCATTATTATTGTGAATGAGAAGGTGAAACCTGAAGACATCCTCATAAGCTTTGATGGTGTCTCCCTATTCACAAAAACCCCCCTATATGAGGCTATTCAAGTTGTCAAAGAAGTGATTGATCCGGAAACAACAAAACTTGCCGAGGCCTGCCTCTGTTGCACACTATTTAGCTATCAAGGAGAATTTTACGAACAAACTAGCGACGTAGCAATGGGATCTCCACTTTCTCCCATTGTTACCAATCTTTTCATGGAAAAATTTGAGAAGAAAGCGTTAGACTCCTACCCTCTGAACCATTAAGATGGAAGAGATTTGTTGACGATACCAATGTACTTTACCCCCATAGGAAAGAGAAGCTAGATAAATTCCTCCAACATATTAATGACATTTCAAAGGATATACAATTCACAATGGAACTTGAAGAAAATGGTAGCATTCCATTTCTAGATGTACTAATCAACATGCAGGAGGATCGAAACCTTAGACATGTGGTCTATAGAAAAAATATCCACACAAAAAACTATCTTCATGCTAGCTCCCATCATCACTCCACTCAAAAGTTAGGGGTTCTCGACACCTCAACCATAAGGGCCATAAGAATATTCGATGAAGAGCACCTGGAACATGAGAAAGATCACTTCTCCAAAGTCTTTAAAAGCATAGGTTACAAGGACAAAGACATTAAGAATGCAATAACGAAAGCCTTGGAAAAATCAAGCAATATACCTCGTTTCCTGAACAACCAGAACCCAGGTTTGACCGCCTACCTTCCTTATATCCAAGGAGTGACTGATATGATTGTGAAAGTCCTGAGCAAAAAAGAGATTAAGACCTCTTTCAAACCACTCGAAACCATCAAACAAAAAATGAGATCTGTTAAAGGCAAGCTTGACCATCACAAATGTAAAGGAGTATACAAAATAGAGTGTTCATGTAGAAAATGCTACATAGGTGAAACTAGGCGTTCCTTTCAGATTAGGATTAAAGAACATGGAGCTGACTTCAAGAATGAAGGTACTCTCACATCAACATTAGTCGAGCATTCCCTTAATACAAAACACCACATACACTTAGAAGACACCAAATTTTTAGCAAAGGAAGATCACCTCTTTAAACGACGAATTAGGGAAGCAATTGAAATTATCAAGCATCCCAGTAACTTAAAAAGGGACAATGGTATAGAAATCAATAGAAGTTGGATTCATTTACTCCACGATAGAAAGAATAGGTAAGAAGATGCAAGTTTGTTCTGGTTTCTTGTGTTTTTCTTTGTTCTTTGATTGTTTGTTGTCTAAGAGTTGTCCCCACCTCTCTCTTAGACCCCCTCTAACTTTATTCCCTCCTTATAATTTCTTTTTGGATTAATAATAGATTTTCCTAAATACCTAATAATTTCCTAAACTATTTACATTAATTCTCCCTTAAAATATTTTAATATTTTTAATTTCCTCATATTATTCCTTGTATTAGTAATTAACCCTTGCATTTTATTATTACTGTCAATATTAAAATTCTTAATACTATTATAATTTTTTTTTAAATAAGGATTTTAACCCATAATACTAATATTCTAATAATAATATATCTCTTAGAGTATTTTTACACTACCCTTCCAATTAACCCTAAATTTCAACATTAATATCATTAATAGAGATCAAACCTCAAAAAATTATTAATAAAACTTTATAAATATTAATAATTATTAAAACCTAATTTTAATTATAATTTTAGGATTAATAATAATTTTTTTCTTAATACCTAATAACTCTGGAAAATCCTTTTCCAACAAACTATGTAAAACCCTAAATTTCAATATTATTATCATTAATAGTGATCACACCTAAATTTTTTTTATTAATAAATATTTATAAATATTATTAATTATCAAACCTTAATTTTCATTATAATTTTTAGAGTTTTAAATTGTTCACTTTGAAATTGTCTTCTCTCTTTAGTATTTATTACTGCTCTCTCTCTCTCTCTTTTTTAATCAGTGATCAAGGTAGCCAAAAGTCCCAAACATAAGTACTTGGATTCAACCAACTTCAAACAATGAAACCCACACCAAGCAGGGTCGTTGCACATATAATAATAAATGTAAATAAACTAGCACAACCACAATTAAGTGGTTGATTAACGCCGAAAGGCATATTAAAACAAAATCAAATTCATTGTGGCAGCCTTTCGACTACATAAGACCGCTGGCGACGCCACTGCAGCTACACATAAAGGTTGCCAGTAGATAGTTTAAATCCCCGATTGGCGATCGCTGGTGATGCCAGCACAAAAACGCGGCCACCAAACGTCAACCAGCGGAAACATGAAACGTCAAGATTTTACCATTCTATGCGAATACCTTAATATTTTTTAATCAGGTAGACGTGGCAATAAGTTAGTGAACACAATAATTTTTAAATAGGATTAGGTAAATGTAAAAAAGTAAACATATAAACAGATGTCTTTATAACAACTCAAAAGTTAATGGATGAATTCAGAGCCATTCATTTATTGTGACGACTAAGAATATTCTAGGCATATTTAATCTCGTCCATAGAAAATATATTAAAAACTAAAAACCTATTAAATGTGCCCATTGTCAATAGGTGTACGCCTTTCAACGTAAATATATTAAATAAAAAGACAACATTTAACCCCACAAACTTTACACATTTTCACAAAAGAGAACTACAACTAAATAAGTTCATATTTTTTGGCACTAAATAAGAGAAAATGATAACTAAATAATATGCAAATTTGTTTTATTAAACTTTTAAGTTTATAGTAAACAATTTATTAAAATAAATACAAATTAAATTTTATTTATTTTAATTTTTAAACATTTAAAAAAAATTAAAATAAATAAATGTTTTTTTTTCTTCAGATTGCATTGTTCATTCTGATTAGCTCGTCTCATTTAGAGGATGATACTTATCTTAAAAATTTCTAGAGCACAAATCCAATCAACAACATTGTTTAAGTCATTACAATAATGTACTCCTCAAGAGTTCAACATATCACTTGTGAGAGTTGGACATGAGTGAGGAGGATAACAATCATTCTTCCCAATTAATATGAGTGGAGAGGATAATAATCATTCCTCCCAATATCGAGAATAATAATCATTCCTCACAATCATCATACCTAAACTCAATTAACAAAAAATAAATAAATGCTTTTAGAAAAAAAATTAAAATAAATATTTATAGAAAATATTATCCATTTTATTTATTTATGTAATTTTTTTTTATTAAATAAAAAGATAAAACTCAATTGATTTTTTTTGTTTTGCTCATTTTCATATTAAATAAAAGAGAATGAAAGCTAAATAACTTTATTCATTTTTTTTACATTTTAAAAAAGACGATAATATTTAAAAATTTATTAAACATCATGAGTCCTATATTTGTATATTTTAAAATGAATGAAATAATAATTGGTTGTATTTAATTATTCAAGATGTAAATTTTTTTATCCAAATCTTTTATAATATATCATTATTACTATTAAATTAAGAAACTTATATTATAAAAGTTGTAGCAAAAGGCTAAACATTAAAATATAAAAACAAAATATTGTCCTGGTAGTTTTTAGTTTTTAAAGTCACTGAGCAAAATTTACAAAAGTTTACACTCATTGAAAAAGACTCCTAAAACATTAAATGCTTTGATAAACATACAAACTTGTTGAAAAGCACAACCATTAATTGCTTCTTCGTACCCACTATTGGTAGGAAGTGAGTTATGATTCTAAGGTCCATATCTTCTAGTATTTGATGCATTGTGTCTTCTTCCTTTAGGTTTGTCTTGACAAAGTTTGTGGACATTCTATGCTTGGGAGTTACTGAGTGAGAATCTTTACTCACATTGATAACCATGTATCTCAACATATTACACTCAACCTCCACTTCATCGATTTTTTTCTTTTGTTGTACAAGGACATTTTCATAATTATAGTTGTATGTGAGGTGCAATGGTGTTCATTCTTGTGGACCTTAGAGATCATTGAGAAAAGGGAAGATATATTGCAATAAATTGACTCCTCATGTCTTCTCAATACCCTCCTAAATTCTTGTGCTTCTATGTAATCCATATGAATAGACAACCTCAAAAAACTATAAGACAAGAGTTTAATTGATGAGTTACAAGAGAGGGATCAAAATGAACTCTCTATTTCCAATACTTAATGAGAAAGTCCCTTGTCCACAAATAAGTACAAAATAACTAGAATTTCCCAAAGCTAAGAAACATGATGACTCATGAGTCAATGCTCAGAATATACCAAAGGGAAATCACCCAATAAAACTCATAAGTGTAGAGAAGTACCAGGTAGCGTGAAGGGCCTATGCCAAAAAGAATCCTAAAAAATATACTAGAGCCACACACAAAACCACACCCAGAGCCAATGAGACAAGAGTAATCCATATGAATAGACAACCTCAAAAAACAATAAGACAAGAGTTTAATTGACGAGTTACAAGAGAGGGATCCCAATGAACTCTCTATTTCCAATACTCAATGAAAAATCCCCTTGTCCACAAATAAGTACCAAATAACTAGAATTTCCCAAAGCTAAGAAACATGATGACTCATGAGTCAATGCTCAGAATATACCAGAGGGAAATCACCCAATAAAACTCATAAGTGTAGAGAAGTACCAGGTAGCGTGAAGGGCCTATGCCAGAAAGAATCCTGAAAAATATACTAGAGACACACACAAAACCACACCCAGAGCCACACACAATACCACATATAAAACTATACAAAAAATATGCCCTTCCCTTGAGGGCCAATACCAATAACAGATTCCTTCTTCACACCTCGAGGCAAATTTTGATAAATTTAAGTTCCAGAGGATTGACCAAAGTCGAAGAGAAGGTCTTACCATGTTTGCTCGGGCAATCTTCCCCTTTGCTTCATGACAAACACCTTCCTCACTGCAAACCATTATTCCACCTTGTCGAAATAGTCCTTCAACAAAGAGTTTAAAAGATGAAGTAACCATTAGTTCATCCATGCAAGTGAGGGAAGTGGATATCCTTTCAAATCTATAATTTATACTTGAAATCCGATGTCAACAATTTACTAACACATGGCAATTAATTGCCATGCTGAGTGTCCTTGTCTTCATTATCAAAGGTTACTAGTGTTGTTAAGGAATGGGGTAAAAACACCACCCCTTATTTTTTGAATAACTCCATGACTACATATGACTGCTTTTTTGGCCAATGAATCCACCTAATGATTATGTTCTCGGAAAACTTGATAAAATGAAACCTTGTGCAAACTACCAATATCCTTTTGGACTTGAACTATGATTGAAGCAGGTTTGTTATCCCAGGGAACTATTTTCAAGACCGTAAGATTGATTACTACACTTGAATCTTTGATGACAATCAAAGAGCTTGGTTTGGATTCTTTTGCTAAAAGGATACCTTAGTAAAGTGCATAGGCCTCTACTTGGTTATTTGTAGCCTTTCTAACGCCCCACACATATGAATTTTCTATATTTCCCTCATAATCTAAGATGATCCCCCCCTCATCTACCACCCTTGGGTTTCCTTTGGATGCCCCATCAAAGAAGAGGATGAGGGATGTTTGGTAATGTTTCCATCTCTAGGATTCTTTCTTACTCTTTCTCAATTTCCATGCTATGCCATGATTTGGTTTTCTCTGAATTGGATTTGTTCATTGAGCAAAAAGAGAGAATTGTTGTATCCACCTTTCCTCATTTGAGTCCAAAATTTGATGTGTTGAACTTGCATTGAAATTTGCGATGATGAATGATGCAAGAAGGCCTTTTGCTGTAGCTGCTACAACTCTTGGGGTATCTTGTTCATGTTTGAATATAATATTATTTCAAGCTAACCAAATTTTCCAACAAAAGTATTTTGGTAGAGCCATCCAAAATATTCTAAATGTGAATTTATTTTTAAGAGTTCCCCTAAAATTTTTACTCCACAAAAATAACATTTATTTCCATGAGTTGGGCTTGTGCAGTGGGTGATTGGTTTCAACAAAGGCATAGAACCAAACCTGACTAGAGAAGTGACATTCAAACAAGAGGTGGCAAACCATCTCTTTTGTCTAGAGGCATAATGCATATCAAGATGGGCCTTGGATCCCCCTTTTTTGTGAGTTCTCAGTTGTCAGAATCTTCCCATGAACCATTAACCAACAAAATATGTTAACTTTGGGGATACCATCCGAGTGCCAAACATGCTTCTAGATGGTTGAGCACTTAGAGAGAGGTGAATATTGAAACTAATCAAGATACCCACTCTTTTGTAGAATACTATGATTTTCCCCATCCCCACTTATCAGGGAGTGGAGAAGTCCTAAGTTGCACATCCTTTAAGAGCCGTGAAGAAAGAAGGGATGAGGTTTTTCAAGTGGGG
>JZKD02S1516213.1:0-10587 GCA_000966675.3 Picea glauca
ATATTAAAAATAGTTTAAATGATTAAGTGATTTAAAAAAATAAATTTATAAATTATTGTAATTATATTTTTTAATTAATGTTAGGTTAATTTATATGATGAAGTGTAATGAATTGTAAATAAAAATTTACTCAAGTTTTTGAGCCGATTGTTCTTATGATATTTATGTTAAATTTCAAACACGTGGTATACAAATTTCAATTATTAACCTTTCATTAAATATAGCCCAAAACAAAACAATGTGGTCCAATGTTCATGAGACTCGTATTATATTACACGCGTGCATGTCTTTTTCTTTGATGTTCATTTCCCCAAGTGAGTAAATTATACGTACCACACATAGACTTTCTGCTTGAAATGGTGATAGGAAACATTGTAAATGTGTATAATTGCATCAAAATTACCCCAAAAACACATGCAACTGAATATCTTTCTCAACTTGGATGTGTAGGTGGTACCATCCAAGAGTAGAAATGTCAGTCCATTATATAATGTGGTAGGTGGAATCGGCCTAGCTGTAAATATCATTCAATTATTTAAATAATGGTACAAATATAATTCAACTATATAATGTGGTAGGTGTTATTGTCCTCACTGCAAATGTCATTCAATTATTTATGGGGTTTCTTCTAATTGGAGGAATTATATAGCATTCTCTTAGATAAGTCTTGTGGAATACGTGGATATAATGATATTTTACCTTGGGATGACCAATATGAGAAGTTTGGGAAGTCCCTGCCTTTTCGGGACTTCTTGTTACGATCTTCGTGTTTGTCTTTTATTTTATGCGTTCAGCCCACGTTTAGTTTGTATTGGGATTAACATAGCTATTGAATCTATGAGCTTTGACATAGCATGTAACGCTAATTGAATAAATAGTTGATTGAGTTATATGTAAAATAAAGGAGGTAATCTGAAAGTCATTGTCTTGCATTATTATACCTGCAAAGACTTTAATGGACATTGATTTCTCAAATCCATTGATAATTGTGTTTCAAAACAATTGTAAAATGGTAATAAAATAACATAAATGCACAATGGTGCATGGTTAGGTAGTATGCATGCAATTGAGAGGGGGAGTTTCTACAACTGATGAGCTATAAAGAATAGATAGGAACTAATCTGTCTACATCAACAAAACAAAAGAAGTTGTTGAGCAACAAGTCCCTACCTCCCTACCTAGAAGGTAGAGAAGCTTGTTGTTTGGCTTTGTCATAAATATACATGATACTATGTATCTAACCAGTGTTCTTCTTGTGAGAGAGTAGGTGTTGTTCCACTTGAGTTAAGCAGCGGATTTTACTCAATATGAGAGAACTCGGAAGCCGTTATAGAAACTTCTCCAACAAAGAAATGATAGAAAAACGATATTGCCTGTGTGCCTGACATATAATGTATTATGAAAAAGAATTAACATTTTCATTGTAATGCATGTCTTTGAGCTTTTATTCAATTGGCCGTGTAGAGTCTTCTTTGTTAGTTAGTTATTTGTGCTTTGGAGAATTAGTTGATTTTCAAGACGACATGATTGAAATCAGCATGCATGCGTCTATCTTTGATATGGATGTGTAAATATGTTGCAATTCCAGAGTTAGAAATAATATTTTCACCATCTTTATATATGTGAACCCTGTTTCTTGCAAAAGCAAATAACATTATATGAATATACACAGTATATAACATTTATGTTTTTCTTCTTAAAGAAGCTCCTCCAGAACTTTAGAGAAGGAATGGAATCTAAAGAACTTCTGCAAAGTACTTTTTTTTTTAAAGAATGGTCTTATATTAGGGGATTGTGAAGTTGCAAATAGTGAAATTGAGTGTTTTCATTGTACATTTTTGGTTGAACTACAAAGAAAATGAGTCATTGATTTGTCTGTAAGGTTTTGTATTTCAAAGGGTTCCCCGATTTATGAGGTTAGTATTATCACGACTCTCTAATTGATAAGGTAAGCTTGATAATTACTAATCGATCGGTAAGGTAAGTATTAGAACGACTTTACAATTGAGTGGTCATACATCCACGTTAGTAATAGAAACAGATACGTCTCCACTTCTACTTCTATGTTTCCGTCAGCATCATACGCTTCTCCACTTCTGCTTCTTTGTTTCCATCAGCATCATAGGTGGAAGGAGACTCTTATTAGTAGAAAAATTGGGGGACGGGGAATTAGAGGGGAAGGATACGATCAGAGGAAATAATTACATGCATTGCGTGTATCGTATCGGGGATGTAATTGTTCTAATATGTTAACACACTTATCTACAAACTAGTAGCTTTCCTCGCACTTCATTATAGGTGCATCGAGGAAATAACTTCTATTTTGTTTTCTTACCTCCCCAAATCTAGATGAAGTAAACCTGTAAAGCACACTCGATATCCTGCAAAATATGATCTACTTCACAAATAACCTTTTCTAGCAAGCTTAATGACCAATTCCTTTGGAGTCAAACAATGTAAGTAAAAGACAAGGACAAAAACCAGCTATATATGAAAAGGGTTAGGAGTTAATTATGAAGTACAAGTTCTGAAATGAGATGAGCTACTGTTGTAATATCAAAACCAGCACTTGAAAGTCACTCAAAATGTAATAAAACCACAATTAGTGCATAAGAGTGATAGTACCTGGAACAAACATACAAGGAATATTTTACCTCTTTAACCACTTTGTAATATGCAAGGAAAGGACAATCTCAAGGCTGTCCAATGATTTAAGATCTGGTTTATGGCTGAAACCAGTTGGAAAAACCATATTTGAAGGAGGAAAGGACCACCCAAGAGTGTCTAAAGACACTAGGTACAAGGGGGATTTATTTCCTTGAGATGTAGGGATCTGGTTTTATAAATGTAAATGAAATTTTCAATCTGAAAACGAAGCTAAATCACCCACAAAATGTTAGAATAAACCTTCAAGCACCACAACAAGAGGTTGATTTTGCCTTAATAGGGAGTGGTAATTTTGTTGATTCTAAATTAATGAAAATAAATATATGTGCAAAAGGCGTCTTCCTTGCAGGAATTGTCTGTGATTGGATTCAACATTTATAATAATATAATAATATAATATAATCAAAGTTCGCATCAAGCCCTATCTTTTTGATGTGATTTATCAAATCACCATTCATGTATCATACATGCACAGACTCACATGTGCTTATCAGAAATCATGTTCCACCCTAAATTGGGGTCGGATGTTGTGCATACTCCAACTGAGACAGGTGAAGCCAAGATTGCTAAATCATAAGCGCTTGTTTGGTAATGGCGTTTTGAGGCTAAAATGGGTGAAAATGTGCCATCTCCAGTGGACCAGACGACTTCAAGTGGTAATCAAAGAGCGGGAGCCAACCTCTTCATGCATGTATGTTTGGGATGTTCAAGTGGTCCCTTCCACCTTAGGCATGGAACACTCACAGACTTGGGGGAAATACAGACTTGGGACAGAGGAATTCGTAGCCTACCGAGTTTCTCCAGACCAACAGTAGTGAAGGTCAAGATGTAACATAGGCATGAGCAGGCACGCTTATAAGGGACGTGAAGTAATAAGGTAAGTAATTCCAGGTGGTAAGCAAGTGAAAATGTAAGTGGAGTTCGGTAGCCTTGTCTCACTGCGTAAAAAGTCACTGAAGGAAGCAAGAAAGTATCGAGCTTGTTGGAAAGTTAAGGGCTCTCCCAATGAATAAGCCATTGATTTAGGTTTGAGGGACACAAACCAATCTATCTTGCTTGGCCCTTCGCTCTATCGGGACATGGGAACGAATTCAGTGGAGACGTGGTCTGCAGCTCGGAGCATTGATTAGAGCACGTGGTTGGGGTTAGGACTACCAGGTGTGATTTCTTGTACCACGATGGTGAGAGCTTACTATTTAGAGACTTCACCAAACTACCTCCAGCATCTCTCACTCACTTCGTTCTATCTCTGTTAAAAGCCCTGATTCTCGAAGTATGTTGTAGCTTGAAGTTAGGAGCCCGAAAAGAGGCAATATCCTCCCTCCCATGCACTCAGGGGGAGGGGGGCGAGGAAAAAAGTTTCTTCCTTGACCAAAGGGAGTCGAGTCAAGGCGATATAAGGAGCGGATACAGGGGCAGATCATCTGAGCCTCTTAGCCCCTTGCTTGTTCCAATTGTTGACCTAGAACCAGGTGATCCTTGATCTTCCTCCGGCTTCTTCCTCCGATGTATGGGTCTCCGTCGCAGGCCCGGAATAACTGAAGTAGCATGTCCCTAATGCTCTTTGATTGCACATACAAAGGCCCTTACCTTTTTCGAACTCCACCTTCTAGTTGCAGAGAATACTACCTGCATATATGGTGGTAAGTTCATTGTTAAAATATGTTTCAGACTGAACTAATTTTTGTAATTTAACGTTAAATTTTGTATGAAAAATTGCATATGAAAATTTGTAGGGAAAAATGCAGGAAAAATTGCAGAGATAAAGGTGGAACTCCACCTTGAAACATATGGTTACAGAGAATAAAACCTGGATATTTTCCTGGTTGCAGAGAGTATGGTTCCAGAAACGTCTCTCCAAATTCATGGTCATTGCTTTCTGCATGAAATTTTGTCATAGCTGAAGTTTTGACAGAAATCTCACCGCCCGCTGCACTCATGGATGCACATAATCTGCATCTTGAGGCCAAGGTCGTACTCAAGGAATGCCAAGTGAAGGGCGGAGGCACCCAGGTAAGTCTCAAGTTACTATTTTCGTGGAGTTAATCTTTTTAACCATGAGCTGAAGAAGAAAGGAACGGAGGGGCCAAAGAAAGGAACGTTGAGTAGAAGGGGAAAATGAAGTTAGAAACGACGAGCAAAATGCAACAGGAAAGCGAGGAGGAAATAGATCCTATGTGTGTTGTGTCAAAAGTAGAGTGTTCTGCGTGTAAGCTAAAATTTTCTATGTTGAATCAAAACTGATGGGACAAACATACACTAATATATGGCTGGAAAAATATGGGCTAACATTTAATGTTTATGAAATAATGCTAGATTTATCTCTAGCATTACTTCATTTGTTAAAAATCATAAACAAATGTGCACTTTAAATCAATGCTTACCCTAAGATATTCTCCCCTATGCCTCGAGAAAAGATATTCTCCCCTATGCCTCGAGAAGAGGCCAAATAAGAGGGAGAACTTAAAACTTAGGTTAAAAAAAAACCTAAATTGTATGATTTATGGAAAAGTTTGGTTAAAACAATTAAAATACATTGGTTTATGTGTTAAGTTATTAGGAAGAGTGAAAATCGATTACTAATAGTCCTCAGCCTGAAGCGCAGGGACTAATAAAGGTAATTGTAGCTCCCTCTTGCAACTTTGATGGGTATCAACACCATGCAATAATGCTTTGGATTTTCTTTATAGATAAATCAATGCCAATGGTTTTGATGTTGTGGGTGTCATAGTTGTAATGTCCCATTTTTGGCGAGCTTAGAAAAATTAAATATTTAATTAATTATTTGGTTATTTTGTCTACATTTAATTTGACAACTAATCTTTAATTAATTATTATTTAATTTTAAGTGGCTTAAATAAAAGATAAACATTATAAAGTCACTTTATTAAAAAGTGATCTTCTAGAAACTTTGAGAAGGTCAAGTTAGATCTTTCTAGAAATATCCATGGAGCCTTTAAAAGGAGAGAAGAGGAAGTCATTTTGCATATTGGATTTGGATCATTTTCTTGTGGAGTGTGTTATCACATATAGTTGTCAAAAGGTCGCAGGACGACCAAGTCCTTGGTCTGCACAGAAGCGTCCAAACGCAGCATTCATGAGCATTCCATTTCAGGCTTAAATCACCAACAAACAGGTTTGATTTTCAACGATGGATATCCCATAAGCAGTTCGGATCAGCGGCTCTCGGGCGGTCAGGATTTTAAAGTCGCGCAAGGATTAACGACTAGGCAAAGGAGCCAAAGTCTCGAAGTAAATATGAGCCATTGAAGGTTGAGGACACACGTCGACAGATCTCACACTTCAGAATATTTACTTCGGAGGATTGTGTGAGCAAGCAGAAGCAAACTCTCGAAGTAAATCTCGACCGTCCAAATCTAGAGGACACGTAGAGGTAGATCTCTCACTTTGGGAATTTGGCACTTCAGAGGATTGTAATATTTGTGCATTGAAAAGTCCCGAAGAGCCGAAGCCTAAACTCCCAAAATAATTGTGGACCATTGATCTCAAACCAGCAAGGGTCGTTGATCTTGACAGCAGTATCACCAGAAGGCCCGAAGCTTCAATTCCCGAAGTAAATCTCGGTCGTCTAGATCAAGAGGCCACGCGTCACCAGATCTCTCACTTCGGCAATTCGGCACTTCGAAGGATTGCGCGAGAAATCAGAAGAGAAGGCCCGAAGCTCGAATTCCCGAAGTAAATCTCGGTCGTCCAAATCTAGAGGACACGTGGAGGCAGATCTCTCACTTCGGGAATTCAACACTTCGAAGGATTGTAAGAGATGTGCATTGAAAAGTCCCAAAGAGATGAAACCCGAACTCCTAAAATAATTGTTGATTGTTGATCTCAAACTAGAAAGGGTCGTTGATCTTGGTCGTAGTATCATGAGAAGGCTCGAAGCCCAAACTCTCGAAGTAAATCTCGGTCGTCCAGATCAAGAGGCCACGTGTCACCAGATCTCTCACTTCGAGAATTCGTCACTTCGAAGGATTGCGTGAGACAGAAGAAGAGAAGGCCCAAAGCTCGAATTCTCGAAGTAAATCTCGTTCGTCTAGATCTAGAGGACACGTGTCGTCGAATCTCACACTTCGGGAATTCGACACTTCAGAGGATTGAAAGGAGCTATACATTGGAAAGGCTCGAAGCCCGAACTCCCGAAGTCATTGTGAGTCATCGATTTTTGCATCAGGAGGCAAGTTCCATCCAAGAGCGGCCATGGAAACAAAAGCGGGGCTTTCCTAGATCGCAAATCGACGACCACGCTTCATTGCGAGGACACACAACTTTCTCGAGCGTTAAAATTATTGAGCGGTCCCGTAATCGAAACCGTGGTATAGTAAAAGACCTACGTGGCGGAAGGTGGTGAATTGCGGGATGAAAAGCGGTGTGAATCCAAACCTCCCTTGATGGCCCCACAATCATGTGCTTGTATAGTGTCTAATCCAAGAGCAGCGCGTGGCGACCCCTTAGGCGTTGAGCCTCGTCCCGATCCCGGGGAGGATTCATTTAATGGAAAAGGTCTGGTAGTTGAAACCTCAGCTCAGTCCATAAATTGAAGGCATAGAAGACACAGACAAGAGGACTAGACAGTCAGGCTGTGGTACCACAGAGGGCGGAAAGGCCCATGTTGATATGAGTTTGCATCTGACAAAGGAATACACGCACAGTCTAACAGAAGAATGCGCAGACGAAAGCATTGAACGAGATAGCCAGGTCACACTCTTAGTAGTTGTGGACTGAGATGATTATAAATAGATCAGTATTTATTTTGACTCTGAAGGAGGGGTGTTCTTCATAGGCTGGAGAGTCGAGTAAGTTTCAAGAGCAGGGCTCTTTAATTTTTTAGTTTGTATTCCTGAGGGCTTGGATTGTAAATATATGTTATTGAAGATTCCTTTGAATCATTTTTATCAGAACGTCTTCTTAGTTTACACATTATTTCTATTTTCCTTCTTATCTAAATGTAATCTCTCTGATTTATGGATCCCTGAGGCGATGGAGGTTTTGTTGATATCATGCCCATCTTTCATGGTTCGTCAGATTTTCTTTGTTTTCCTTCTTGTCTAAATGTAATCTCTCTTATTTATGGATCCCTGAGGCGATGGAGGTTATGTTTATATCATGCCCATCTTTCATGGTTCGTCATATTTTTTGTTTTCCTTCTTGTTTGAATGTAATCTCTCTTATTTCTAGATCCCTAAGGCGATGGAGGTTTTGTTTCTATCATGCCCATCTTTCATGGTTTGTCAGATTTTCTCTGTTTTTCTCATTGTTTGGATGTAATCTCTTTGATTTATGGATCCCTGAGGCGATGGAGGATTTGTTGTTGTCTTGCCCATTTTTCATGGTTCAACAAACGTTTTTTTTTTCTTCTTGTTTGGATGTATCATCTCTCTGATCTATGAATTCCTGAGGCGATAGAGGATTTGTTGTCATCTTGCCCATTTTTCATGGTTCATCACTCAAACATTTTATGTCTTCTTTCTCCTTATCACCACATTAATCCTTTTGTCTGATAGGCAGTTTAAATTCCTTCCTTATTCATGATACTTATGACTCCATAGCCCAATTGTCCCAAACTGATTTGTAGTTACTTCTATTATCTTTTCCTCTCTCTACAGTCTCATTGATCCACCTTCTCAAACCATTTTAACCCTTTTACTTTATTTTGATGGGTACTGGGATTATCCTCTTGCAGTCAGAGGGTGACTCTCAGTGCTAACATTAACAGCACCACTACCGGGGATGGAAGTGAAGATAACTTCCCTTGGAGAACGACAACGACTAGATCTAGTTTTAGATGGTGAACTGAAATTGGACACATTATTTTGACTGCTTATCATTCACCTGGAAACTCCACGATTACAGAATCCAGTGGTGACTCCACAGTGTCAAGAATTCATATTTTCAGATGGAATCCATTTTGGATTGGAGGTTTGCTCCTTTTAATTTATCTTTTGTTCCTTATTTTCCAAATGTTGTTCCTACTATGGATGAGTGGGCTGATTGTTTTCCCAGATTTAGAGAACATAGAGATGACAACCCTGCAAAGCATCTTCTTGAGTTTCATGAACTCATGCATCAGTGGGTTATACATCATGAGGATGTATTAATGAATATGTTCATGTACTCATTAGAGGGAGATTCCCGTGAGTGGTATCGATCCTTGCCCCCTGGTAGCATCTCCTCCCTGGAACAGTTTCATGCAGCTTTCAATATTCGTTATCAACGGTTTTATTCCTCTGAGTTAATTTGTCATAGTTGTTGTCAGGAGTATAAAGATTGTGTTCAGGATTTAGTTGATTCTTATGAAGGTTGTGAGGATGAAGAAGATTCCTTGAATGAGGAATCAATTTTTTCTCTTCCCTGTTCAACTGCATCTGATGAAAACTGTGTTTGTTGTCTCAGTAAGGAAAGTGCATAAATTGAGTTTGTTCTGGAAGATGATATTCTTTGTATCCCTTTCTCTAAAAAGCCTAGATATGAGCAGCCTTATTTTGACTCATATGATGATGATGAGATATTGCTTCCTGGATTGAATCTTGAAAGGCATCATGTGTTTAGTAATGAAGAAGAGTTTTCTCAGGATGGGCAGAAGATACCTCTTGGTAGTTCATTCGAGGCTCCTCATTTATTCAATCATTATGGATACATTGATGAAGATGCCGGGGTTTTTTTTGAAGAGAAAGGCATTAGCATCCAGCCTTCTAATGAAAATGAAAGATTTTACCAAGAGAAGCATGTTAAAGAAAAAGATCCATCCATTGATATACACAAGGAGATTTCTTGCCACTAGCTAGCATATGTAATTGGATCAGACCAAGGAGAAGTGGATCAGTAGCCTGCATCATCCTTTCACTCACCTGTGCTTGCCACAAACTTTCAGCCAGATGTGAGCAGCTGTAAAATAGAGCAGGCTTTATGTTACCAACCCAGTAAGTTTTGTCAGCTATTTTATGACCCTGTAGGGGAGTACATGGAGTTGCATGTTTTCCATGTATTGAAGCCTCCAAACTTTATCTTACCTTCAGAATTAGCAGGAGAGCTGAAGAATGTAATCGATTTGTTGTCACAATTTCATTATCCTTTGTTGATCAGTGACAGAGTAAATAAGTTTTCAGTTAGGAGGTTACTTGAATGGCTCTGGTGTAAGTTCACTTTCACCTAGCACTTTGTAAAAATCAGTTAGTGTAGGTTTGTACATAAATAATCTCCTTCTAGAGCATGTGTGGTTGATTTATTTTCAAGTAGATAGTGTACATATCATCATGTGGTCCTTAGCATGATGTTTTTGAGCTTGACTCCACAACCCAAAAGCTAAGGCACTGGAACTGTGCGTTCTTGGCAGCTCGCAGGGAGCATGCCATCCACTGTGGAGCCAAATGTTATCACATATAGTTGTCAAAAGGTCACAAGACGGCTAAGTCTGTGGTCTGCACGGAAGATTCCAAACACAACATTCATGAGCAGTCCATTTCGGGCTTGAATAACCAACAAGCAGGTTTGATTTTCAACGGTGGAGATCCCATAAGAAGTTCGGATCAGCGGCTCTCGGGTGGTCAGGATTTCAAATTCGCACAAGGATTAATGACTAGGTAGAGGAGCTGAAGTCCTGAAGTAAATCTGAGCCATTGAAGGTTGAGGACACAGGTCGGTAGATCTCGCACTTCGAAAGATTTACTTTGGTGGATTGTGCGAGCAAGCAGAAGCAAACTCATGAAGCCCGAAATCCTGAAGTAAATCTCAGTCGTCCAAATATAGAGGACACGTGGAGGCAGATCTCTCAATTCGAGAATTCGGCACTTTGGAGGATTGTAAGATTTGTGCATTGAAAAGTCCTTAATAGTTGAAGCCCGAACTCCCAAAATAATTGTGAACCGTTGATCTCAAACCAACAAGGGTCGTTGATCTTGGTAGAAG
>JZKD02S1516235.1:0-10587 GCA_000966675.3 Picea glauca
AAAAGAAAAAGGTTTATGTTTTAATTGTGACAACAAGTACAGTAAGGGACATAACTGTGGTGAGAAGAAATTTCCCTACATAAGTTTTGAAGAGGAAGAAGAACAAGAACAAGAACAAGAACCATCTCAAGATGAAAACGTAGAAGCAATTTCTTCTGAAGAGTTGAATCCCATGATATCATGTAATGCATTGGTTGTAATTAGCACTCCTTAAACCCTCAATATCGAAGGATATATCAAAAAGAAAAAGTTAATAATCCTATTTTATTCTGGTAGTACTCATAATTTCATTCACTATAAATTAGCCAAAGATCTCAATTGCTTTGTATATCCAGTGCCAGAGTTTCAAGTAATGATTGCAGATGGAGGACATATCAATTTCTCAAGAAAATGCAATAAGATCAATATTACTATGGGGAAATATGTAATGAATAGTCCAATTATTGATTTACCCATGTGTGGTGTTGATTTCGTACTAGGAATCCAATGGTTACAATCATTAGGAACGGTGGCTTTTAATTTTCAAGAACTTTTCATGAAATTTTTATTGGAAGGAAAAGAAATTGAGTTAAGGGGTATCACAGGGAAGCCATGTAAGGTGATAATCTCTAATGGAATTACAAAATTATTGAAAAAGGGGCATCATGGTGTAATTGCACAACTATGCTAAATAGATGTTCAAGTATCTAAGCCATATATTCCCCTAGATCTCCAAGGGATCATTGATAAGAATTCCAAAGTAGTTGAAGATATCCCCAAAGGTATTCCACCCACTCAAAATCATGATCATGTTATTCACCTAATTCCTATGAGTGTTTCTCCTAACATCAGGCCTTACAGATACCCTTATGCCCAGAAGAGTGAAATTGAGCGTATGGTTGAAGAAATGTTAGAGAGTAGAATTATTAGACCTAGCCAAAGTTCTTACTCTGCACCAGTAGTAATGGTACTCAAGAAATATGGCTCATGGTGTGTGTGTCCAAATTATAGAGAGCTCAACAACATCACTATTAAAGATAAGTTTCCCATTCTATTCATTGATGAATTGTTAGATGAACTACAGAGAGAAATCTATTTCAAAAAGTTGGATCTTTGTTCAAGGTATCATTAGATTAGAATGAAGGAAGCAAATATCCCAAAAACAACATTCCAAACTCATGAAGGCCATTATGATTTTTTGGTCATGCCTTTTGTCCTTACAAATGCACCTTCCACATTCTAAGCGTTGATGAATTCCATTTTCAAGCCCTTCCTTCGAAAATTCATGTTAGTATTTTTTGATGATATACTAATCTATAGAAAGTCTTGGGAGGATCGTGTGTGCCATGTTGACAAGGTGCTACAACTACTAAAGAAGAAAAAACTATATGCCAAACCATCCAAATTTTTCTTTGGGGTGAAGGAGGTAGATTATTTGGGTCATATTGTATCTCATGAAGGTGTCAAGGTAGACCCTAAAAAGATTAAGGCCATGATGGATTGGCTGATTCCCAAAACATTGAAGAACCTTAGAGGATTTTTTGGTTTGATAGGTTACTACCGCAAGTTTGTTTGGAACTATGGAAGAATAGTAACACCTTTAACAACATTGACTAAGAAGGATGCATTTTCATGGACTCCAGAGGAAACTCAAGATTTTGAACAACTTAAAGAGGCGATGTACAAAACTCTTGTCTTGACCACACCAGACTTCACAAAAACCTTTATTGTGGAATGATATGCCTCGGGAAATTGCATTGGTGATGTTCTAATGCAAGAAGGAAGGCCCCTTGATTTTGAAAGTCGGCCACTCAACGAAAATGACTTACACAAACCCATTTATGATAAGTAAATGATGGCAATACTACATGCATTGAAGAAATGGAAACCTTACCTAATAGGTAGGCACTTCAAGGTCAAAACAGATCATGGTAGTCTTAAATACTTCTTGGAACAAAGACTATCTTCAAAAGAACAACAAAAATGGTTGACCAAGATATTGGGTTATGATTTTGAAATCATGTATAAAAAAGGGAAGAAAAATGTTGTGGCACATGCACTCTCAAGAAAGGATGAAGATGTTGAGGCCTTTCTCTATGCTATCTCAATCATCCAACGTGATTGGATAATAGAAGCGAGGGATGAATGGAAGAATGAAAAAAATGTCTGGACTCTCATTCAAAGGTTGCAGCAGGATTCCAGTGCATCAGATACATTTACATGAAAAGTGATTCACTATGGTACAAATCTCGCTTATATTTATGTAAGAACTCCCAACTAAAACAAAAGGTATTTTTGGAATTAAACACCTCTCTGGTAAAAGGGCACTCGGGATTTTTGAAAACCTACCATAGGGTCAAGAAGGAATTTTTTGGGGATGGCCTTAAAACTGATGTTCAAAGGTTTGTGGAAGAATGTTTGGTTTGCCAACAAAACAAGGTGGAAAAAATTAAGACCCCAAGTCTTTTACAACCATTAGCCATCCAAAGTCAACGTCAAGAGGAGGTTTCCATGGATTTCATCACAAGGTTACTAAAGTCTAAAGGAAAGAGTGCCATCATGGTGATTGTTGATAGACTGACCAAGTACGCACACCTTTTTGCAATCTCTCATCCCTTCAAAGCCATTACAGTTGCCACCACATTCATGGAGATAGTTCAAAAGCTACATGGAAGCCCAAAGATTATTGTAAGTGACAGAGATCCCATCTTCACTGGAAATTTTTGGACAGAATTATTTTCTTGTTTGGGTACTCANAGTATGTATTCAAAACTTGTTACTCACAAATAGTGAACTCAATCTCTCAATGCTCACAAAAAACCAACAAAATGGAAATCCAAAGAAATCCCTTTCTAAAACCTTTTAAATATGATCAAAGAAAGATTGAACATCCATGAAAGAGTTGTGATAATCCTAATGAATTCATGAATCTATGAAGGATTGATTTTTAGTCAAAGAGAATCAAGAACTCAATCAAAAGAGGCCTGAAACAACATATTCCAATCCCTAAATCAATAAAAGAGATTATGAAGACAAACAAAGAAGTTTGAAAATTTTTAGAATCAAAATAATAGAGGTATGAATGCCCAAATGTAATAGGAATTAGATCGACAGTGACATAGACTCAACAAAAGGATCAAGAGAACATAAAGTGGTCTAGTAATACAAAAAAATGATAAAAGAAGGAAAATTTCAAAAGGAATCAAAAGAATGGCAACAAATCAAATTTAAAAAGAAATCGAAATCTTAATGAAGTAGCAAAGACTCTGATGTACAATCTTGAGACAAAACACTGACAAAAAGGAGACAGGGCAGAGTCAAAATTCACAAGGAAAAGAGATTATATCCCATGTAACATTGCATACAGGGTGATGATCAAGGATTCATCACCCCCTAACACATTGGGATATGGGGGTAATCAATTTATTATCACTTTGTACTCCCTTATAGGGGAGGGATGAAGTCTTGAACTTGGTGAAAAAGACAAAAAAAATTCTAGGTATGGTAAAGGGTCGGGTTCTTGACTCAATAGGATTTTTAGTGATGATGATGGAAAGGAAAAATCAAAGATTATTCATACAATCAAGAAGGATCAAGTAACAAAGAATAAATCAAAAGGATATAAAGCACTAAGGAAATATCAAAATGATTGTTCCCTAGTATGGTTGCCAATTTTTGTTGTGGAAAATTTTTCCCTGCGGATAGGTGAAACGCCCCTTGGATCAAGACCCATTTGATCCAAGACAGAGAGAAACAAATGGTTTTCTACTTTCCCCCTAGATCCACTCTATATGTCAACAATAGGAATGAGAATAAAGTATAGGTGACTTACATCTTTTACGTCATTCTTCCTCGCTACTCCAACCCTTGATCTTGATGTCCACACCTTTTGTTCAAGAGAAGTCATGTAAAGAACACAACAATACCTCATTCTTATACGATATATTGTCAAGCGGAATAGATCTATCTATGTTGAATTAGATGAAAATAGACATGCATATAGTGAAAAATATAAACATCAAGGGAATAGACCAAGTTATATTATGGAAAGAAATAAATAGTGAAGTGTTTACAACCTTGGTGTTGACGCTGCAACAATTTGTCCAAGCTCTCCTTTCCATCCGCTTGAATGTCACAAGATCAATAGTATGATATATTGAAATTATTCGTCCCCTTTCACTCAGGAATGGCCTTCATTATACAGGAGTTGAGGCATAATCCATGATCATTTCATCGAAGTGACTTATAAAGAATTGTATTAAATGAGTATAAATTAAAGTGCACCATTAAAGAAGGAAAATCTCAATAATGAAGAGACATAAACATCAAATATAAACACAAAAACTTGATAATGGAGTTCATCCCTGGTCGACTACGTCTTCGGGTACTGCTCTCAAATGGATAGGCATTTTTATTAACTCAACAAAAGAATTTGGGAAAATACATAAGTATACCTCATTCTAGAATTAAGCTGCAAAATCTTTGATCAGATCAGAAAACAGATAGCACCATTGAATTTGTGGTGTCGAATTACCCAAAAATGACTATCTTTGTGCCTCAATCCGACTCTGCCACTCCCAGGCCCTTGAGAAATCTCGTCTTGGTTTTTGTGCATTCTCCCTACATTAAATTCTTTGTATTGTGTCTTGGTTTTTGTGCTCGGACATACCATCATGCCCTCCTTCTCCATCCATGGGAAGACTCAGCTTAAAAGGAAAAAGTGGGGCAGACTACACAATGTAGTATGTTGGCCCAATGATGGTGGATGTTATTGCTAAGGTGTTCTATGGGGGGAGGTCTCGGAGTCAAGCCCATAGGCCTCCCCTTTTGGGTTATAGTTATAACAATATACAATATGTGGAATGGAACCTTCGCTAGTTTGGAGCACTTGTTTAGATTTTTTCGAACTTATTGTTTGGCCACCAAATTTGGTGGGCCCACCTTTTTTGTTTTTCAAATTCAATTTTCAGGCCCTCATTGGGAATTTTCCCACTGCCACGTGGTAGAAAACCATTGGGCCATGCTAACCACTTGCACAATCACCTGCCACATAATCCTTCAATGTCATCTTGCCACGTCATCATACAATATTCCATGTGGCTATACAGACGACCACGTGGTGCTTTTTCATTGGTCCATGGATTGACTCGAAAATGCCAAAAATGAGTGACAGGTGGTAGCCTCCAATGTTGCCACATCACCATGTTGACGTCATGTTGACATCAGCATGACATGTGTCAACTTATATGTGTGACACATACACTGTACATATGATAACGTCATTCGTACTAATGYTGACRTCAGYAGTACGGATGTTGACTCATCCCTATTGACYGGGCTAGGTTGACCAAAACTTTGACCACGGATATMTTTCAATTTGTAACTMTTTTTGATGAATCATTTACATCATTAGAAATCTTGCGATGCACTCTTCGCGATGATTCCAATTACATTGAGTTTTGAGGACTTCCAATTTTTTCCCTTTCTCTGTCTATTGAGGCCATTATGAACTTCCTGAGTTGCTTCTATGAATTCTGAGTTGCCCTTATTCTTCTCTGGATCCTTTTTGGATCACGCCTTCCCACTAATATATTTTTGGACCACCAAAAGATTTCATCAATCAGTAGATAAGTGAGGGAAGAGTTCTCTCACCTTGTCCTTCTCAATCCACTTTGCCTTGCTTGGATGTGTTCCCTTTAAGCCTACTCAAAGATAATCAACATCACCCCTACGTGAATTCCTCATCCTTCTGTCTAGGATGATATCTTCCTTTAACTTGTCCAAGTACTTAGGAGCAAACTCATCAACTAAAGGTATTGAAACTTCCTCATACTGATCCATGATCATGGGAGCCTCAAAAACTTTCAAGTTCTCCACATTTACAACTAAGTAGATATGTGTATAAGGTGGAAGATCTAGATGAAAAGCATTGGTACCACTTTTCTCCAAAATATTGAAGGGTCCATAATGGATGGGCTTGATTTTAATTCCTTCACCCTTCAATATTTCTTTGTTGATGTGAGGCCATACCTAGTCTCCAACCTAGAACTAATGATCGACCCTGTGTTTTTCATGTTGAGATTTATACTGTGCTTGACTTTTCTCCAATTGTTCCCTGACTGCTTGTTGTACTTGTTGTATTCTCTGGATGAACTTGTAGGCTTTGTCTTTATTTCTTTCTTCATTTGAATCAAAATATCTCCCATACATCAAGTCCAAAGGAACTTTAGGTAAATACCCAAAACATGTTTTAAAAATTGAACATTGAGTGGAGCAATGTAAGGCTCGGTTGTAAGCATGTTGTACATAGGGTATTTGTTCATCCCATAACTTGGGATGCTTGTTAAGTAGCCTTGAAGAAAAAGTACCATTGTTCGGTTAACAACCTCTGTCTGTCCATTGGTCTGTGGATGGAAAGCAGTGCTCCTCTTCAACTTGGTGTCCATCATTCTCCACAAGCTTGTCCAAAAATACCCAAGGAATCGAGTATCTCGATCTGAGATAATGGATGTGGGTAACCCAAAGTGAAACCAAACATACTAAAATAAGATATTAGCAGTCTTCTCAATAGTGATCTTCTTTTTACATGGAATTAAGATACACATCTTGTTGAACCTATCCACTACAACATACAAATATTCATGACCCCTTTTCGACCTTGGTAAACCCCCTACAAAATCCANAGTATGTATTCAAAACTTGTTACTCACAAATAGTGAACTCAATCTCTCAATGCTCACAAAAAACCAACAAAATGGAAATCCAAAGAAATCCCTTTCTAAAACCTTTTAAATATGATCAAAGAAAGATTGAACATCCATGAAAGAGTTGTGATAATCCTAATGAATTCATGAATCTATGAAGGATTGATTTTTAGTCAAAGAGAATCAAGAACTCAATCAAAAGAGGCCTGAAACAACATATTCCAATCCCTAAATCAATAAAAGAGATTATGAAGACAAACAAAGAAGTTTGAAAATTTTTAGAATCAAAATAATAGAGGTATGAATGCCCAAATGTAATAGGAATTAGATCGACAGTGACATAGACTCAACAAAAGGATCAAGAGAACATAAAGTGGTCTAGTAATACAAAAAAATGATAAAAGAAGGAAAATTTCAAAAGGAATCAAAAGAATGGCAACAAATCAAATTTAAAAAGAAATCGAAATCTTAATGAAGTAGCAAAGACTCTGATGTACAATCTTGAGACAAAACACTGACAAAAAGGAGACAGGGCAGAGTCAAAATTCACAAGGAAAAGAGATTATATCCCATGTAACATTGCATACAGGGTGATGATCAAGGATTCATCACCCCCTAACACATTGGGATATGGGGGTAATCAATTTATTATCACTTTGTACTCCCTTATAGGGGAGGGATGAAGTCTTGAACTTGGTGAAAAAGACAAAAAAAATTCTAGGTATGGTAAAGGGTCGGGTTCTTGACTCAATAGGATTTTTAGTGATGATGATGGAAAGGAAAAATCAAAGATTATTCATACAATCAAGAAGGATCAAGTAACAAAGAATAAATCAAAAGGATATAAAGCACTAAGGAAATATCAAAATGATTGTTCCCTAGTATGGTTGCCAATTTTTGTTGTGGAAAATTTTTCCCTGCGGATAGGTGAAACGCCCCTTGGATCAAGACCCATTTGATCCAAGACAGAGAGAAACAAATGGTTTTCTACTTTCCCCCTAGATCCACTCTATATGTCAACAATAGGAATGAGAATAAAGTATAGGTGACTTACATCTTTTACGTCATTCTTCCTCGCTACTCCAACCCTTGATCTTGATGTCCACACCTTTTGTTCAAGAGAAGTCATGTAAAGAACACAACAATACCTCATTCTTATACGATATATTGTCAAGCGGAATAGATCTATCTATGTTGAATTAGATGAAAATAGACATGCATATAGTGAAAAATATAAACATCAAGGGAATAGACCAAGTTATATTATGGAAAGAAATAAATAGTGAAGTGTTTACAACCTTGGTGTTGACGCTGCAACAATTTGTCCAAGCTCTCCTTTCCATCCGCTTGAATGTCACAAGATCAATAGTATGATATATTGAAATTATTCGTCCCCTTTCACTCAGGAATGGCCTTCATTATACAGGAGTTGAGGCATAATCCATGATCATTTCATCGAAGTGACTTATAAAGAATTGTATTAAATGAGTATAAATTAAAGTGCACCATTAAAGAAGGAAAATCTCAATAATGAAGAGACATAAACATCAAATATAAACACAAAAACTTGATAATGGAGTTCATCCCTGGTCGACTACGTCTTCGGGTACTGCTCTCAAATGGATAGGCATTTTTATTAACTCAACAAAAGAATTTGGGAAAATACATAAGTATACCTCATTCTAGAATTAAGCTGCAAAATCTTTGATCAGATCAGAAAACAGATAGCACCATTGAATTTGTGGTGTCGAATTACCCAAAAATGACTATCTTTGTGCCTCAATCCGACTCTGCCACTCCCAGGCCCTTGAGAAATCTCGTCTTGGTTTTTGTGCATTCTCCCTACATTAAATTCTTTGTATTGTGTCTTGGTTTTTGTGCTCGGACATACCATCATGCCCTCCTTCTCCATCCATGGGAAGACTCAGCTTAAAAGGAAAAAGTGGGGCAGACTACACAATGTAGTATGTTGGCCCAATGATGGTGGATGTTATTGCTAAGGTGTTCTATGGGGGGAGGTCTCGGGGTCAAGCCCATAGGCCTCCCCTTTTGGGTTATAGTTATAACAATATACAATATGTGGAATGGAACCTTCGCTAGTTTGGAGCGCTTGTTTAGATTTTTTGGAACTTATTGTTTGGCCACCAAATTTGGTGGGCCCACCTTTTTTGTTTTTCAAATTCAATTTCTAGGCCCTCATTGGGAATTTTCCCACTGCCACGTGGTAGAAAACCATTGGGCCACGCTAACCACTTGCACAATCACCTGCCACATAATCCTTCAATGTCATCTTGCCACGTCATCATACAATCTTCCATGTGGCTATACAGATGACCACGTGGTGCTTTTTCATTGGTCCATGGATTGACTCGAAAATGCCAAAAATGAGTGACACGTGGCGGCCTCCAATGTTGCCACATCACCATGTTGACGTCATGTTGACATCAGCATGACATGTGTCAACTTATATGTGTGACACATACACTGTACATATGATAACGTCATTCGTACTAATGCTGACGTCAGCAGTACGGATGTTGACTCATCCCTATTGACCGGGCTAGGTTGACCAAAACTTTGACCACGGATATATTTCAATTTGTAACTATTTTTGATGAATCATTTACATCATTAGAAATCTTGCGATGCACTCTTCGCGATGATTCCAATTACATTGAGTTTTGAGGACTTCCAATTTTTTCCCTTTCTCTGTCTAT
Source organism: Picea glauca (assembly GCA_000966675.3). Taxonomy (NCBI): domain Eukaryota; kingdom Viridiplantae; phylum Streptophyta; class Pinopsida; order Pinales; family Pinaceae; genus Picea; species Picea glauca. Next base: position 9,401 of record JZKD02S1516235.1, read on the forward strand.
TGAGGCCATTATGAACTTCCTGAGTTGCTTCTATGAATTCTGAGTTGCCCTTATTCTTCTCTGGATCCTTTTTGGATCACGCCTTCCCACTAATATATTTTTGGACCACCAAAAGATTTCATCAATCAGTAGATAAGTGAGGGAAGAGTTCTCTCACCTTGTCCTTCTCAATCCACTTTGCCTTGCTTGGATGTGTTCCCTTTAAGCCTACTCAAAGATAATCAACATCACCCCTACGTGAATTCCTCATCCTTCTGTCTAGGATGATATCTTCCTTTAACTTGTCCAAGTACTTAGGAGCAAACTCATCAACTAAAGGTATTGAAACTTCCTCATACTGATCCATGATCATGGGAGCCTCAAAAACTTTCAAGTTCTCCACATTTACAACTAAGTAGATATGTGTATAAGGTGGAAGATCTAGATGAAAAGCATTGGTACCACTTTTCTCCAAAATATTGAAGGGTCCATAATGGATGGGCTTGATTTTAATTCCTTCACCCTTCAATATTTCTTTGTTGATGTGAGGCCATACCTAGTCTCCAACCTAGAACTAATGATCGACCCTGTGTTTTTCATGTTGAGATTTATACTGTGCTTGACTTTTCTCCAATTGTTCCCTGACTGCTTGTTGTACTTGTTGTATTCTCTGGATGAACTTGTAGGCTTTGTCTTTATTTCTTTCTTCATTTGAATCAAAATATCTCCCATACATCAAGTCCAAAGGAACTTTAGGTAAATACCCAAAACATGTTTTAAAAATTGAACATTGAGTGGAGCAATGTAAGGCTCGGTTGTAAGCATGTTGTACATAGGGTATTTGTTCATCCCATAACTTGGGATGCTTGTTAAGTAGCCTTGAAGAAAAAGTACCATTGTTCGGTTAACAACCTCTGTCTGTCCATTGGTCTGTGGATGGAAAGCAGTGCTCCTCTTCAACTTGGTGTCCATCATTCTCCACAAGCTTGTCCAAAAATACCCAAGGAATCGAGTATCTCGATCTGAGATAATGGATGTGGGTAACCCAAAGTGAAACCAAACATACTAAAATAAGATATTAGCAGTCTTCTCAATAGTGATCTTCTTTTTACATGGAATTAAGATACACATCTTGTTGAACCTATCCACTACAACATACAAATATTCATGACCCCTTTTCGACCTTGGTAAACCCCCTACAAAATCCA
>JZKD02S1516246.1:0-10587 GCA_000966675.3 Picea glauca
GTCAATAGATTCACATTCTAGTGATTTGTTTATTCACAAATTTGCATTATCATTATTGAATGTTAGGAGCATTAAGTATAAGTAAAATAAAGGAAAATATGAAGAGAAGAAACCAGCCTCCATAGTCATGCCTATCCACCACAAGCATAAGTGTGAATACCATGAATGAATAGAGTAAGCAAGAAGATGTGACACAACTATATGCTCTTTTATTAAGGTCAACTATTCACTTCTCAATGATGCAATGAGATGAGATTATAATCCAATGAATAAGAAGTCAACAATCTCTCAAAAGTAAATCCCCTCCAAGGATCAACATTGTGTTCAAATAGGATCAACATTGTGTTCAAATCTAGTTAATGAAATGGTAATTAACCCATTAAGAGAAAAGCTTGCTCCATTTCCTGCAAAATGAGAAATGGATAGCATGAAGACATCGAAGTGAAAGAATAAGTATGTACAAGAATGATTCAGATTGGATTATTATATTGTTTTTCATCTATATTGATCATTTTAGAGTGGAAAAAATTGGAGCAATCATCTTGGAGGGCCATTTTAGTGGAAGGTACTAGTTTGGAAAATTGGGGCCCAGAACATTCAAGGGCCATTTTGAAGCATCAAGTGAAATGTTTTGAGATTAAATATTCTCCAACATGGCGAGTACTCTATGATGCAATTCTACACATCAAGACCTTTCCAACGACTTAAAAATTGTGTCAATCAGAGCTCGTATGAAAAATTTATGCCTCCCACAAGTTGACCTATCATATTGTGCAAAAGTTATGCCTCCCACAAGTTATCCAAGTCGACCCCTATTACTCATGCATATGGGGATAACCACGTATGTAATTTCAATAAGATTATAGAAGGTCCAAAACCATATAACAATTGAGGGTTGAGGAAGTAAACAAACTACTGCTAGTTGACTATCAAGTTGTGTTAAATACCAAGCCACTAGGAGGAGAAGGGGCTCCATTTTATACTATTGTATTTTGTTCCATAGATAAGAAGCGTAATTGGGAGTGGGAAATTAGATAGCATAAAAAAGTGGGTGAATTTTTTGTAGCATCCTAACAAGGCACAAGTCTCATATAACTCCATAGGGAGTGCCTTCTCTTTTGTACTTGCATTATTTCCATACCAGAGAAAAGAGTCCAGAGAAGCCTAACCTTCTAAATGGGTTTTCTCCCATAAGGGTTTCCCAGAGAAAATATGCGTTTCAATTTGTATATGGTGTGTTATTTTATTTTACTATTCTTTGTTTTCCACATTTATCTATTTCATGCGTAAACAAAAAATAAATAACTAAATATTTTGGAAATATAAAGGAATTTAGCCTCCATGGGTAGATTTCGATTTTATTTATCAAATTTGTTGTGACGAACTATTCTAGTGGAATATTCACGAAAGTTTATAGATCATGAAGATGATTAGAGTTTCAATGCAATGCCACCTAGGCTTGTTAGTCAAGGAGTGATGATTCATTATAGAGGTCATCCTTGGCTACTCAGACTTGATGTTAACATGCCTTAATATCATGACCACATTATAACATCATCCTTCAGTTGCATTTCCTCAAACATGCCATGTATTGATATCTTCTTGTTTTGAATCAACTATGGCAACTCTTTGATCTTCTTTGAACACTACTTCAAACAAAAGCACAAGATAAAGCATGAAGTCATCATAAAAAAACAAAGTTAAATATCAATCAAACACTAACTTAGAAGAGTCAATAAACATGATGTTAGGAAAATATATTTCCATGCTAAAACTACTAGATGAGAGGAAGATAGATTTAAGATATAAAGTAAATGACAAAGAAATCATACAGTACACATATATTTTACCTTGGAAACCCAAATGGGAAAAATATTAACTACATTCCTTATTTATAGGATTTACAGTAGGAAAATCCCTAAAGAAATGCACCCGAAAATAATTACAGATCCACACATATCATTGGCTACAAATGCCACGAATCTCAGGATTCTGTTAAATTTGACTACCAGCCGCATTACTAGTCGACTTACATTTGATATTCAATTGGTTTCCACATGACCTTATGACTACCTCTTGTTGGATAACCTCTTGACTTGTTGTTGATCACTTCGACTTTGAATTTCCTGTTGATCACTTCGACTTTGAATATCACTCCTAGTCAATCCACCTCGACTAGGATTTCACTATAAATAATACAACAACTAAATACTCTCCCACTTGTTGTCTTCTTTGCTGGAACAATAGATTCTAAAATTTTGTTCATAGAACTATGGAAGAAATTACTATTACCTCTATGCACTAAGATAAATTCATAACACTAATAGACTTTCTAAAAGAGTTTGTTATATTTCCCAAAGTGTCTACTTTCTCCAGTATTACCTAATTTATTTCCACCATGTCTCTTATGAAATGGTATTGTACATCAATATGATTAGTCTTGGAATTATAAGTTTAGTTCTTTTCCAACAAGTCTCCTTTCTCACTACATTACACAAGAGAATCATCTAGAGTTGTTCTCAAATCTATATAAGGAGAATGCCATCACTATGTTCTAGTTCTGTCTTAGATCTGAACCAGAAATCCATCTCAGGGGCTCTCTCTTAGGTCGACTCAATTAGTCTTTGTCCTGGAGAATGTCTCATGCAACTGTAATCATCAACACTCCCTCTCAGTAAGGGAGGCATTCTCCACTAGGGCAAGTCTCATACGGAAGTACTTCAAAATATGTCTTGGTTGTAGTCATCAACACTCCCTCTCAACTAGGGAGGTATCCTTCACCAAGATAATCTGTGAATATGTATGCAATATTCTCATTTGTAGGAAGGTACTACATGTGTACTATTTTCCTCTGCATCATGTCTCTGATATAGTGATATTTTATCTCAAAGTGTTTTGATATATCATGAAACATCGGTTTCTCAAAGAGCTTTACACACAACTATGTTTATCATCATAGAATCTATCTCATGATCAAGTAAATCTGTTAGAAGCTTGTGAAGCCACACTGCTTTGCACACTCAATTCTATATACTCTGCTTATGTGGTACTCAAGGCTACAGAGCTTGTTTTCTTGCTGCACCAGGAAACCATGGAAAATTTCATGGTAAAACAAAAACTGGATGTGCTCTTTTAGTCCACTGTACTCTCTGCTTAATTTGTATCGACATATTTTTGCAACTCAAGTTCACATTGGAGGCATATCTCAGGCCACATCCAACTGTGCCTCGTATATATCTCAATACATGCTTTACTGCTATCTAGTGAGTCTGTCTCGGCTGACTCATGGAATGACTATGTACATTCACTACATAGCATGAATCAATTCCATTGCTAACCAAATACATCAGTGATCCAATCAGTTGTGGATCAGTCTCGTCTGAATCACCATCAATCATTTTCTTCAAATCCATCATCGTGGATTTGCATTCTGTGATACTGAACTTCTTTAATATTCCCATTGTATATTTTCCTTTACTCAGGAAAAATCTCATCGGTCCTCTATCATACTTCTTATCCCTAGAAGTAGTGCATCATACTCAGATCCTTCATCTCGAAATTAGAAGTCAAATCTTACTTGTATCCAACAACAAGGCTTTCTTGACTAAGTCATCAAAATCAGGCTCTCGTCACCAACACTGTAATAGTATAGGTTTGGATAAGCAACACTCTCTGTGAAACCCAAACTCATCAATAATTTATCCATTTGATATAGTTTTCAACTCATGGATGGTAGTACAGATGGAAGTGTATCGGGCTTACTGGATCAAGTGTCTCATCATAGAGAACCCCCTCTGTTTGTGAGGATCCTCTAGCTATAGATCTCGCTTTGTATTTCTCGACACTTCCATCAGTTGGATGCTTGATCTTATAGATCCACTTGGAATTCACCAAAGACTTCCCTTGTAGTCTCTGAACAATATCTTATACATCATTCTTTAAGATATATTGGTATTCTTATGTTATGGCATGTTGACTTACATGTTCTCCTCTTTCTTTTCCAAGAAAAGGAGGCTCGCAATATCTAGAAAATATCTTTTGATTTCTCAGGATGTGCCTTGAGAGGGTTTTCGGTTTCTATGCCTCTTGCAGAGTGAGCCTAGGAAGGAATTTTATTCCCTACTACAATATCTCTGGACATATCAACTGGATAAAATGGATTAGTTGGAATAATGTCTGTCTTCTTCTGAACTGATGAAGGGTGAGAAGATATTGTCTCACTGTCAATCTCCATCTGAGATTCTTTGGATCTTTAAAAGGCTATCTCTTCTTCAAGGACAACATCTCTTCCTGTCTCAATGTGTCTCTGATTAGGTATGTTGATCTGGAATGTCTTCAAACATTCAGTGTTCTCCCATAAATGTATCCTTTCTCCGTGAAGGTTCTAGCTTGGACTTATTCTCTTTGGGTACATGAAAATACATTGGGCACCCAAATATCCTGAAGTGTTCAATCTCAAGCTTCACTTTGGTGAAGGATTCTTCAGGAGTTATGTTTTTCAAAGTCTGGTGAAGACTCTTTTTCTGAACATATACTGTGTCATGCATGCTTTTTCCCATAGAATCATAGAAGGATTTTGATCATGCATTATTGCATTGGTTGCCTCAATGATGGTTCTATTCTTCCTCTTTCTCAAATAGTTTTGAATCCCTCTGAAGGATAAACATCTTCCTTTGTTGTTAAACTATCTGGAACAAGAAAACAAAAAGAACCAAAACAAGAATATCTCCTAAAGGAGAATAATGAGTACATCTCTAGAATCAAAAAATTTTAATGATTGTTGTCACAGCTACAACACCTACTTGTAATGCAACAAATTTAGAAATATAGGTTAGAGGAATGACAATTACAACAATCAAACCTAGAGTCTTCACTTCTAGTGTGTTGTTCCAATGAATGCACTAAGATCCCTCTGGATCCATGAATTTAGAAAAAAGTCACTTCCTCCTGCAATTACCCTTGTGACAATGATACAAATAATATATATACAAGTGCATACCTGAGGGTTCTGATATGATTTCTCTAATGGCACCTGATTGATCACTGTCCTCTAACATCTTAATGAAGAAGGTAGGCACAATGTCACCTTTTTGTATCACCCACAATAATCCTTCCTCTAAAGTCTTTTCTTCTTGGAACTTGAACATGCTTGATCCATCAAGCTTATATTCCATCATAGTTCGTGTTCATCATAATTTTAGATTCTTCACAATCTGTTGTCAACTGGGATAGAAAACCTAATGACTAGGATAGGATAGCACTTTTAGGTTTTTTTGGACTTATGACTACCAACAATAANTATTCTCCCACTTGTTGTCTTCTTTGCTGGAACAACAGATTCTGAATTTTTTTTCACAAAACTATGGAAGCAATTACCATTACCTCTATGAACTAAGATAAATTCATAACACTCATAGACTTTCTAAAAGAGTTTGTTATATTTTCCAAAGTGTCTACTTTCTCCAGTATCACCTAATTTCTTTCCACCATGTCTCTTATGAAATGGTATTGTACATCAATATGATTAGTCTTGGAATTATAAGTTCAGTTCTTTTCCAGGAATATTTCACTTTGAATGTTGCAATTAATCTTCATATCTCTCTTCTTAAACTCGATCTTTGAACACAACCATTGCATCCATACTTCTTCTTTGCTTCCATGAGTGGATGCTATGTATTCAACTTCTATTGTTGATAAGGCTATGATTGTTCGTCACTTGCTTATCCAGTTGATTGCTCCACTGAACATCTTGAAAACATATCCATTAGTCGACCTTCATTGATTCATATCACTAGCACGTTTGGCGTCGACAAAGACATGTATGTCTACTTCACTGCCCACTCTAGGTTTCCCTTGGTAGAAAATAACACAATATTTTTTTCCATACAAATTCTTGAATACTCACTTAACAATGGTCTATTGCTCTTTTCTTGGTCTCAGCATGCATTTGATCAATAGTCCCACTGCATGGGAATTTTTTGGTTGAGTGAAAACCATCACATACATTAGACTACCAACAACACTTGGATAGGGAACATGTGACATGTCCTCTATTTCTTCTTGCGTCTTTGGACATTGTTCAAGAGTTAACCTCACTCCCACAAGAATTGGCGCCTTCACAGGTTTACCATCCTACATGTTGAAATGCTTCAAAATTGTTTCAATGTACTTTTTCTAATTCAACCAAATATTTCTAACTACCCGATCTCTCTTAATATCCATTCCCATAATGAAGTTCATTGTACCGAGATCCTTTATGTCGAACTTGAAGGATAGTTGCTTCTTCACCTTCTTTATTGTGTCCATGTGGTTTTCGATTAGCAACTTGTCGTTGACATGCAATTCTACATATATGAAACGACCACCTTCTTCTTTGGAATATATAAAGTGATCAACCTTGCTTCTCACAAATCCTAAAATAAGGATGTATGTAACAAAATTTTGATACCACATCCTTAGTGATTGATTTAGACCATAAAATAATCTTTTAAACTTGCACACTACCTCTTTCTTTTTCTTTACTACAAATATTTCATGTTGTTTCATGTATATTTCTTCTTCCAGGTCCCCATGTAGGAACATTTTCTTTGCATCAATTTTCTCAATTTCAAGATCAAATGATGCAATCAGATACATTAGTACTCTAATGGAATTTAGTTTTTCAACAAGGGAAAAATATCACCGAAGTCGACTCCTTTGACTTAGGAATATCCTTTTGCTTCTAGTTAAGTTTGAATTTCTCGACGTGACCTCCTACGTTCATATTTTTCTTCAATAACCACTTGTTACTAACAAGATTTCTTCCACTAGGTAACTCAACCAAATCACATGTCTCATTCTTTTGTAAGGATTCCATCTCTTCGACCATGGAATACTTCTATTCTTTACCCTCCGCCGAGTTAACTTCATCCCTAACCAAATTGGGCTCCTCGTTAGTGGAAATTAACACAAATGCAAAACGTAAATCAGACAGATTGTACCTTTTGATTATTTTTCTTACTTGTTTATACCTCCTTAAAACCAAGATCATTTGTTACACATATTCTGGTGCAGACGCCTCCTATGTCCTCTCACAGGATCGTTCCTTCTGTCTCCTTGAGCCAAAGCGACTCTTTCGATTCCCTACCGAAATCTCTGTTAAAAACCCGATCCACAGGTCCTTTTCTTTTTCCTCACGATCTTCTGCACTCCAACTGCTTCCTCTTCCTTAATAGGAAAGATATACTTTCGGGCTTCGGGGTTCCTGATCCCCGAATGCATTTACTCTAAGGATTTCCAATCTCTCGAATCCCAATTCTCCGTTGTGCTGACAGTTGGCCCCTTAAACGACACTTCCCTCTTCTCTGATATGCTGATAGCTGGTCACAATAGAACTTCCCTCCTTTCGGGGTTTCGGACTTCGAAGTTCCGAAATGTATGGAATTCTTGTCCATGGAATCCCTGATTCACTGATGGACTCTCCTGATCTCGTCACGTGTCCCCCCCAATAGACGGATGTCTCAGGCTTGTATCGGGGTTTTCACTGTGAACTTACCCAATCTCCTGTCCACAAGAATTCCGATATCCCGATTTGAAAAACCCCGATTAGTTGCTCTCATCGGGACTTTCACCTCGGATTTCCACAAAGGATTCAATCACTGCCATGCGCCACAGTAGATAGACGGTCCTGATCGCCTCTCACGATTTCGTGACTTCATATGCTCCAGAAGTATTTCCCTTAGGATTCGCAAAACGCCGAACCCCGATGCACTGATGTGACTTTCTATCAGGACTTTCCTCGATAGTCTGGATCTCCACCACGTGTTTCCTCAAGATGGATGGTCCATATATGATCTCGCAATTTTTCCATGGAAATCCCCGATCTCATGTCTTCGAGATCTCCGATATCCCGATATGCGAAACCCCGATGATAGCCAGCCCTCTTTTCGGGATTTCTCCTCTGTCGTTCATGAAGGTTTAACCCCCGCGCAACTCTCGACCAATCCAACGGCTGTCGGGCCTCTGGATCAAGATCTGTTTTTCCCATGCGCTCCTCTTGCTACTCCATGGACGTGAAAACCAACGGTCCTCATCCTTTTCTCCATCCGATCCAACGATTGTTGTGCTCCCTCCTGAGATTCTGCACTTTCTTCCAGTGCTTGGAAGAATTACAAGTTCTCAAAGGAGTCGACCTTTGTCTTCCTTCTCCTCTGCGAACTCCTTGCAGCTATAACTCCATGTGCTGAAAGCAATCCTCCTCCTGAGCTTATCCTTAAATCCCCAAGGTATTCATTGACTTCTACGCCTCTACAGAGTCTTCTCATGCACACACAGTGTTGTCTTTCCTGATCTTCTCAAATGCTCAGACCCCTAAGGGATTTTATCCTTCTTTCTTCTCCCACAGATGGAGAATAATTGGATGCCCTCCTGGCTATCCTCTGCCTCAAGCAAATTCTTGTTAGGTTTGCAGGGTATCCAACAACCCTGTGAAGATCCCTTAGTGGATTCTTCCTCTAAATTATATAACTCAAGGAGTTCTCGTCTCCCTGTGCATGTCTGCACACTTACTCAATGCCCTCTTGGTAGAGTATCTTCTCACAGGACGTCCAACAGTTCTGTCCTCTATGTCCTCCTTGCACCTGCTCAATGCCCACTTGGTAGAGCTCTCAGAATCCTTAGTGATTCTGGTTCTTCTTTCTATACTCACAGCAGAGTTCTTCCTCTGTGCACTCCTTACACTGGCTCAATGCTCACCTGGTAGAGCTTCACAGAACTCCTCAGAACTTCTGTCTGCAACTGTGTTCTTCCTCCACAGCCTTTCCGCCAAGGTGTTCAACAACCTTGAGGTATTTCTCCTGAGTTGTTGACTCTAGTTCTTGTGCCGCAACACATCTTTGTATGAACTCGCAGAATTTAGAAGTGCTTCAATGCACTGGTATTCAGAGACCGCAATACTCTGTCATGCCCTCCCGACATGAAACCACAAAGAACCTCAAACCTAGAAATCAAACACACTCTTGCAAATGCAAACGTACTGCACACATCTACAACATATATTCATATCATATGAAGAACACTCACAGACATTCATTTAACACACAATCATGCTAGAAAAACTGCTCTTTGTATTAAATATGGCAAATGCCTATATTTACAAGGTGTTCCTGAGAATGGCCTATAACAAGGTCTCGGCTCTTCTCTCTTCTTCTCTCTACTCACAAAATTCTCACCCCCTCCCAATGAGATACTAAAATCTCTTTTTACCTGAGGGGGCTCTTCGAGCTCTTCCCTCCAATCTGCCTACCCTATTCAATTACATTGAATGGGCTGTCTAGTCCAGCATCTGGATCTAGATCTCAGCCTTACAAACATTAAAGGCCTATCTACCTAATTCTTGCACAAAGGCACGACTTCACAACTCTACTGCTTAAACATTTAATTACATTAAATTCAAATTCCAAATGAGGCTGCGTCACTCTTCAACGCGCGATTTGAATTTGTTGACGTGGCTGGCTGGATAGATGACTGACGTGTTGAGATGCTCTTGCATCATACTCCTCAGCTGAAAAATTCATGAGCTCCTTCTCATGATCTTCCCATCTCTAATGTTGAAATCCTCAGCTGCAAAAATTCACGAGCTCCTTCTCATGAGCTTCCCATCTCTGATGTTGAAATCCTCCTGGATCCCAAATCATCCTCTGGAGTTGTTCATCTACTCCATCCCCTTGCTGCTGCTGCTTCTTCCTTTCTGCTCAGCTACTCCTCATCGATATTCCTTGCTGACCTGATCATTAGCTCTCTGATCTCCTTGATCACTTCATCCAACTGCTCTAGTGGCTGGCCCTGTTCATGCAGTCTCCCCAGCTGCAAAAATCTTCGGCTCATGGGCAGATCGTTGTGATCTCCAATTCTTTCTTCTTCATATTCATCTGTGGCACCAAGTGTCCACTCTATTGCAGACTTTAGTTCTGCAGTCTCTTCCTGACTGAGTTTCTGTTCAGTCACCTTCTCTGACAGCTCAACTTCTGTCAGTTCTCTTGCTAGCTCTGGATTGTTCAGCCAATCCTCCAAAATCTCTAGATCCATCTCCCACGGAGTGATAAATATGCCTGCTTACTCTTTGGCTTCCTTTGTTGCTAGCTTCAGTGCTAAAAATTCTTTCTTTTCAGCTCCCTGGACGAAATAATTGAGCCATTCCTCATAATGCTCATTCTCTTTTCCTTCCTGGGCAGCTTCAGATATCTGCTCCAATTTCTCTTTGATAGTCTCAGCTAACTGTTATTCTATTGTTGCTACACCTACAACACAGATTTATGCCTCCTCTTGGGCAAGTGGTAGGAATATCTGTATTTCCCCAATCATAAAAAGGTCCCTTAGATCCTACTCCTTTGTCAACTGCACCTGCTGATCCAAACTCATCTCCGAGCTCATCTTCTCTGTCAGCTCCTCTGGTTGATTCCAACTCATCTTCTCATCCCTGCCCATCTGGCAATGTGGGATGTCTCTACTGCCCTCCTGGTAGTCCATGTAATCAAATAATTCCATCTATGTTTCCTTGCCCACCTAGCAAACTAGAAACCTTTCTCTACCCTCCCGACAGTCTGTGAG